>PVJI01005000.1:0-101340 GCA_004026765.1 Micronycteris hirsuta
ATCACGCAGCCTTTACTATATGAAATGTTAAGGGGTTTTATATAAGGACTCATGAGAGAAGGCACCAAGGCCAGATCAGCTACTAGGGAACTCAGATCAGCCACAGCCAAGACGCTTGTGAGGTAAGCAAGCAAAATACAACCAGAGAAACAAATTATAACCAGAGACATTGAAATTTAGAACATTCTGGCAGTAACCAAAGGGGAAGGGGAAGGGGATAATGGGGACAAGGGTATTCAGGAACTGCTATAAAGGACACATGGACAAAACCAAGGGGGAGGGTGGAAGCAAGGGAGGGAGGTGGGTTTGCCTGGGGTTGGGGGTGGGGGTAAATGCAGACAACTGTAAGTGAACAACAATAAAATAATTAAAAAAAAAAAAAAAAAAGAATGTCTTTGCCAGCTTTACCAGAAGGAAGATCATAATATCCACAATTAGCATCACAGATTCATAAAATGACAAAAAAGATCTTTGAAATCATCTAGTTAAATGCCCTCCTTTTGCAGATAAGAATTCTAAGGCTCAGAGAAAAACGAGGGAATGATTTAACCAAAATTTATTACTAATGTTGAAATTTTTTTAAACTGCCAGGTATAATTATATATACATATACGTAATTTTATATATACATACACATATATCCAGGGTGGTCTTCAAAAGAAAATTTGGAGAATTTCAACCAAATTATTTTTAGAACCTTACATATTAAATTAAGCTAATTAGCTTGGTAAATTCAGACTTGGGAAAACAAATATAAACTTATGTGCATTTCTTTGTTTCCTTTATTTTAACTTAGTTTCCAAACATTTTTCAGTTTGAAAAATCCCAAAGGAGGAAATTTTTGCTTTCTTCCTGTGAAAGAAACCATTGTTTCTAAGGGCTACATTTTCCAGTTCAATGAAATAAATCCAAGCATATAAATCAATGTGTTATGATAACTTCCTGAAAACCTCCTCAATGAATGTATATAATTCCTTGAAAGTCTGACTTTAGCACCAACAAATATATACTGAGCATCAGCAATGTTCCAGGTGCTAATATGTGGGAAAACAGAGAAAATCAACATGGATTCTGCCCTTGAGGAGTTGATGGACAAGTGAAGGCAACTCAAGGAGAAAGGTGACAAATGCCAAAAGAAGATACAGGTACAGCCCTGGGAGGTTTCAGAGAAAGAAGCCCAGAAAAAGTTTCCTAGGAAAGGTGACATTTGAAAAGCCCTTATATTGTTGACCCATTTGGTAGTGAAGGAGAAAAGCATATTCCAAGCAGAAGGAAGAGCGAAGGGGGAAAAAAAGACTAGGTCAGGAAAGCACAGGTGTAGCTGGCTGGAACGTAACAGCAGACAGGGAGGGCAGTAGGAAAGAAGTGATTTGGGATTGGACTATACCAGCCTTGAATGTCTGCCTAAGCCATGTAGAATCATGGGAAGTTTGTTACCAGGGGAATGTGTCCAGATCTATACTTTAGGGAAATAAATCTGGTAGCTACACACTACATGGAATGAAGCAAGGAAAGCCTGTAGGCAGGAAGACGCATTAGGAGACTAATGCGGCAGTCGGGGTGAAAAATGACAAGGAAAATGATAAGAAAATGGAGAAGAGGATATGAATATAAGAGACGCTGCAAATGTCTGGACTTGGAAAGTGATTTTCAACAACCAATTTCTGACCCACAGAAACTGAGAGAATAAACGTTTATTGTTGTAGGATTATTTGTTATACAGCAATTGATAACTACCACAGTTTGTTTCTTCTGGGTTTCTTCAGAACAAATGCTACAAAGTGGTTGTCATAGACTTACCTTGAGATTTTAACAACTTTCTTTATTTTTTTTTAAGATATATTTATTTTCAGAGAGTAGAAGGAAAGGAGAAAGACTAGGAGAGAAACATCGACATGTGAGACAAACCTGGCCACCTGGCGTGCAACCTAGGCATGTGCACTGACTGGGAATCGAACTGGCAACTTCTGGTTTGCAAGCCAGCGCTTCATCCACTGAGCCACAGCAGCCAGGGCAGTTTTCCTTATTTTTTTTTTTTAAGAAGTCTCTAGGAAACTGGAAAGGACATAAAGCTGAGAAAGACGGTTCTGGGTTCGCCACTCTACCACTTGCTGGCTGTGCACTCACATAAGGTACTTACCGTTTCTGAGCCCGAGCCATTATTTTAAAACAGTATTAATAACATTAACCTTAGAGTAGGGGTCCCCAGCCTCCTGGCCACGGACTGGCACCAGTCCGATTCTGTTAGGAACCGGGCCTCACAGCAGGAGGTGAGATTGAATGTCATGCACTTGAATCACCCCGAAAGCATCCCCCGCCCCCCAGTCTATGGAAGAATTGTCTTCCACGAAACCAGTCCCTGGTGCCAAAAAGTTTGGGGACCACTGCCCTAGAGGGCCATTGTGAGGACTACACAAATTAGTTTTTTAAGTGCCTGTATTACCCTAAAATACACAGATGCTTAGTGATTGAAAGTTTCTCCCTACACTGTATATCCCTATCTTATTTGGCTTTTCTCAGAACTTTCTGAAATCTACTGTCTCCAATGGAAACTGGAACATTGCTTTTTTTTTCCCCTTAATTATCAGGTATTAGTCCATTTTAATGATCCAAACCAGGAGAAATACAAAATCTCAGGCTCACCCCAGTCCTACTGAATTGGAATACGGCTTTTAACAAATTCCCCAGGAGATTTGTAAGCACATTAAAACATGGGAAGCACTGAACTGGTAGCTACCTCAAACTTAATAGAGCCAAAACAGAGCCCACCCACCCTTTCCAAACCTGCTCCACCCCAGGCTTTGCCATCTAAGTAAATGGTATCAGCCACATGTTCATGCCAAAAATTTGGGAGTCATCTTTGATAGCTCCCTCTCCTGTGTCCTATGTCTAAACAAGCACCAAGTCTACTTCCAAAATATTTCTGCATGAATCCCTTTCCATACTACACTCATGTCTAGACCACCATCTTCGATCACCAGGATTATAGCAGCCAGGGCTGGCTTAACCCAGTAGACACAGCAGGCACAGTGCCCAGGCCCCGCCATACTTTCAGGAGACCTCAAAAACATTTTTGTTTATTTTAAAATTATAAGGAAAAAAAACCCATTCAGGTTAAAGAAAGTATCTTAATGTATACTATCAATATATCTGTCTTTATAACAATCATAAATTATAATTTTTAATATTGGTTTTATGGAGAAAGGGACCTATGAACGCTCAATACTTAAGAGTCCATGAAAAGTCACAGTGGGGCCCTGGCAACAGCAACAACTGGTTTTTCTTTTCCATTATAGCATCTGTATAATCCACTCTCCATTCAATAGCCTGAGTATTCTTATTGTGGCAGGGGGTTTTTTCACATTAAACTCTAACTTCTATAAGTAAACTGCACAAATCTTAAGTATACTGTGTGATGAATTTTTTTACACAAATATACACTCGTGTAACCACCACCCACATTGATACTAATCTTTCTTAAAATTTTATTTCAAGTCATGACATTCCCTCATATAAAATCCTCCCATGGTTTCCCAACTCACTTGGAACAAAATCCGAACTCCTAAACCTGGTTTACAAAGTCACATATAATCCAACCCCTCCTTACTTTTCAAACTTCACCTTATACCCCTCCCGTATTACCATACCCCAGCTATCAGCCTTCCAATTCTTCAACCTGCCAAGATGTTCCTGCCTTGGAACTTCTGATCTGGCTCTGCACCCTCTGCCTCCTCCTAAAGCTCCTCCGAAAGATGTTCACAGGGCTGGCTGTTGTAATTCAGACCTCAGTTTAAACGTCACTTCCTCAGAGGCCTTCCCTGAGCAGGCAAGCAATCTAAAACCGCACCCAGTCTGCCTAACCAGGTGGCTCCGCTGGTTGGAGCCCCCACTGGTACACCAAAAGGTTGCAGGTTTGATCCTGTCAGGGTCCCCATACAGGAGGCAGCTGACTGATGTTTCTCCCTCACATGTTTCTCTCGTCCTCTCTCTGAAATCAATAAACGAATCCTTGGGTGAGGCATAAATAAATAAAAATAAAGTTGCAGCCAGTCACCTTTTATCAAAATCATCTTAATTACCCAGGGTGCTTATCTTTCCCTCACTGGATTAAAACCTCCTTTGGGGAGGTTTTCTTATCTCTTGTACTCAAAAAAAGCCAGCAACAGTGCCTGACACATGGTAGATAACCAATGAAATTTTTCATTGAGTAAAGTGCTAATATGATAAATAATATATGATAAAATGTATTAGCCGGAGGATGGATAGCACTCGTCTCTAAAATCACGGGCCTGAGTTTGACAGAACCTAGCCAGTAAAATAAAGGATTAAATGAGGTGAAAACCTTTGGCAATTAAGTGTTCTATATTTTTTACTTTATTCCTTCTAAATGAGCAAAATTAAAACCGTCATTACACAAGATTGTGGGCTTGTTCTGCTTCAACAAAAAGGGGTTTAAAAAGAAACTCAAGGCCCTGGCTGGTGTAGCTCAGTGGGTTGAGCGCGGGCTGAGAGCCAAAGGGTGGCCCGTTAGATTCCCAGTCAGGACACGTGCCTGGGTTGCAGGCCAAGTCCCCAGTGGGGGCCACATGAGAGGGAACCACACATTGATGTTTCTCTTCCTTTCTTTCTTCCACCCTTCCCCTCTGTCTAAAAATAAATAAATAAATAAAAGTTAAAAAGAAAAAGAAACTCAAAACACTAGCTTTCAGAAAACCAATCGTGGTACTCCAATTCTGAGCTGCAGCTCGCTACCTTTCCGTCCCAGAGACCCGACAGTGGCCAGCACGGACCGCCCCTTCCGCTTACCCAGCGACAGGAAGCTGCGAATCCACAGACCCTACAGACCCCGTCAGGAACTCAGGCCGTGCCCCTCGGCCGCGTAGGTCTACGTAAAGCGTTAGGGGTTTCGCGACAGCGCAGGCCCCACCCCTTTGGCCACATGTCGCGCAGGTCTTCCCGTCGGACGCTGCGCCACCTCCTCGAGCTGCTCTACGAACCTAGATCAGCGACGCCCCGCCTCCTGTCTCACTCCTCACCTCCCTGCCCCCTCCCAGTTTCGCGTCTCCTTGCTGGCGCTCCCGCTATAATCACGTGATTGCTTCATCCGGGTCCTTTGCGTTCTCTCTCCCTCTCCCAACATGGCGGCCTCAGGTGAGTGAGCGGCCGAGTGCGTCCAAGGACCGGGCTCCTAAGCCACTCTCCGAGCCTGATCCACCGATTTCCTGGAGTCGGGGAATGGGCGGCACTGCTCTCCTTCGGATTTGAGGGCTGCGGCAGGCTGGCGGCTTGGCCATGTTAGGTTATCGCCTCGGGATGTTTGGGGGTAGGGGAAGGACAACCTCCCCCTCACACCCTTTTCACCCCATCTGCGCGAGGTTGGAGCGGGGAGTAATGATGGACTCTGTCTGGTGTTGGAATGAAGAGAAGGCGCAGAAAGAGCTGCGAGAGGCGTGAGGCCTTCTCATAGACTTGAAGTACTGTACCACCGTGAAAGCGTGGAGGAAAGGAGACGGTTGCCGCGCGGACGGGTGCATACTATACTAGGTCTCCTAGGCGCGAGGCCGTTGCGGACGGGAGTGGGGGCAGGGGAATGGGGGGGCAGTTAGAACGCGAGCGCGAGTCGGTGGAGGGGCGGGAGAGGGCAGAGGTGCGCGTGCGCGGTAGAAGAGCCGAGGGCAGTGGAGACGGGCGCGCCTTAAAAGCACGCGCGAGCGCAGATGGCAAGATTTTACGCGCCTGTGTTGCTTTCTTTTCTGTCCTCCCACATCTGCTCTTCCCCTTTTAGAGTGTGGCCCGACCCATGTGTTCCAAGGGTGTGTGTTAGGTTTGGAGGTTGAAGTACTAGAGTTAGGTGGGAGTGGGAAACCCACTATGGTGTGCCCACGTGCTGGAGGAGAGGAAGCAAGGGTGAAGACCTATATTTCTTCTGGGCTTTTTTTCTTAATTCAGTCAACACTTTTACTGAATGCAAACTGTACTAGGCACGGTTCGTGGTGTTGAAGATGCAGTGGTGAACAAGATCAGATCCCTTGACAACTCTCATTTGGGTTAAGTTTTTATAACTTAAACTGGGGTTTAGCTTTTTTTTAAGATAATTGCACAACTACTAAGAGGTGTCTATTCCCAAACAATACAGTGTAACAACCATTTGCATAGCATTCACATGTTAAGTATTATGAATAATCTAGAAATGACTTAAAGTATATGGGAGGATGTGTGTAGGTTATATGCAAATACTGTGCCATTCTATATAAAGGACTTGAGCATTTGAGGGGTTTGGTGTCCAGGGAGGTCCTGGAAACAACCCCCTACAGTACCAAGGATCAACCGTAGTTCCTTTTCCCTGGCACGACCTTGCATTCTGCAAAACATTTACTGAACAGCTTCTATCTCTGGACACTCATTTCTCCCTAAGAATTTACAACTCTGTTGTTACATAGGAGACTAAAGATTGTGTGTGTCTTTGGGAAATGTTGAGGGAATTGAGGTGCATTTGGACCTTTTCATTGGCGTAGCACTAGACAGTTGACCAAGCACTTTTATGTTTCTTGTCTCATTTGATGCTCTGTGAGATAAATGTGGGCAGATGGTGGTATCTCCTAGCTGAAGAAGATGAAGGGAGTTATTTGTTGTTCAAGGTCACATTGTATGCAGATGGCAGGGCAAGGTCGAAATCTTTGAGACTCCTGACTCTTCTCCATTATCAGCTTGGAAATAACAAGGTTGACTTCCATGTCATAAGTTTGGGGTGCTGTCCAAAAGCTTCATCTGAAGCAAAGTGCTTATTCAGCCTGGATTTGCCATCTTGACATCTTAGTGTCATGATTAGTGAAAAGCCTATACTCTCTTTCTCTAACTTTTGTGGAATTTTTTTAGAAGTGGAAGCCACATGAGCAATTTTGTCATTCATTGTACAGAGTTGAGTGGAATCCAGACTGGTTAACTGAATTTGCTTAGTGATGTTCCGTATTTGCCTCCTTGGAAACCTTCATCTTCTTTAATCTCATAAATCTTTTTAGATTGTGTAGTATGTGTGAAGGACACTGCTAGTGTCTGGGCACAGGTTACATCTGACAGTCTGTCTGCTCTTGAATTTTTTCCCTCACACTTTGAATCTTTTCAAATCAGTTGCACTGACTTCGTTGAGTAATCAGCATTCCCACATATTGGTCACTCACCCAACATGGCTGTATTAATAAAGTTATAAAATTCTCAAAGTGTATTTTCAGTATATTATGTTTAGTGTATTTGATACAGGTTAATCTTTGAGACTAAAATGCTTTAAAATTGGGTATGGTGTACGTATGCCCATGAAAGCCTTTCATTTGCATAACACTTTTCAAAATGACATTACATGAAGGATCTTGCTTATTTTTATAGAAAGAGGATGGTGTCCATTGGTAGGTTTTATACAGTTCTAAACCTTAACAGTTAAAAATAGTTTCATTGGTTGCCATTATGCTGTTCACATATTACCTATTTTCAAATCCCATCCTCTACCGTGTGTTACTCTGTGAGTAATATACCCAGAATCAGAAGGCCAGCTAAAACTTAATGAAAATTCAAGTACAAATACAGAGAGTAATATCAAAGTAAAACAGTGTTTCTAAGTAATGTCATTGAAATATACATATTTAAACAGGTTTGGTTTTTTTTTTCCTCAAGATTTTTTTTATTTATTTTTAGAGAGAGAGGGAGAGAGACCTCAGTGTGTGGTTGCCTCCCACTGGGGACCTGGCCCACAACCCAGGCATGTGCCCTGGCTAGAATTGAACCGGCGACCCTCTGGTTTGCAGGCCAGCACTCAATCCACTGAGCCACACCAGCCAGGGCTATTTAAACAGTTTTGAGGTATATTCACATAGCATATGTGTATGGCTTGAGATAGATTACTACTTGGTGTTAGCTCGAAACATCCTAGAATTCTCTGTCATGATGGTGAGGGAAAGAATGAACTTCAGGGTTTGGTTTGTTTGTTTTACCGAGTGCTTATTTGTAATTAAGTACATGTATATACCTTTACAAGTCAACACACCAAAGTCAGTTTCTTAGGTGGTTCTAATGGTAGGAAAATGCCCACAGCAAGACGTTATTCTTGAATTTGTATAGCTCCTCTCTTAGAGAAAAGCTCCAAGAACTTTGTGTAGTGGCTACCATGATGTGTATTACGTGCTTTTTTCTTTTTTTATGTAAATGATCAAATTGAGTGTCTGAAGAGGTGAGGAAAAGGCAGTAGGCATTTTCCTCAGATTGTGTCAAGATGAAGAAATTGGGCAGAGAATAGGGGTTCCTGTGTAACTGAACACAGGCTGAGGTGGTAGAGCTTATTGGTCTTGACTTCGTCTTTATTCTCTACTCTGCCAAACTGCAGTGCCGTAGAGGTGAAGCCTCTCAACGTGATGATCCTACATTGTATGAAACCTCTTTTCATGTCGGGACTCTAGGCAGCAGTATAATTACTGTAGTGCTAATTCTGGAGGATTTGGCAGGGTTTACGACCTAAAAGAAACACCTTATCCTTAGCAGTCATCCTCACTCATGCCCTCAACATTAATCTACAATTTCTTTGTATTTTTTTTTTAAGATTTTTATTTATTTTTAGAGAGAGGGGAAGGGAGGGAGAGAGGAGAAGAAACCTCTATGTGAGAGAGATATTCATTGAACAGTTGCCTCTCGCATGCCCCCAGTGGAGGGCCTAGCCCGCAACCTAGAGATGCACCCTGACTTGGAATCGAACCTGTGACGTTTTGGTTCACAGGCAGCAGGCTGACACTCAGTCCACTGAGCCATACCAGCCAAGGCTACAATTTCTTTGTTTTTACCTGTCCTGAACATTTTATATGAATGGAATCGTATAATATGTGGACTTTTATTGTTACCTTCTTCCACTTAGCATATTTTCAGGGTTCATCTGTATTGTAAGAGGGATGGGAACTCAGTCTTTAATTGCCAAATTGTATAGACATCTATATTTTATTTATTTATCAGGACATTTGGATTGTTTCCAGGTTTTTGCCTATTATGAATATTGCTGCTATGATATTATACAAGGTTTTATGACACTATTCTGACTTTCTTAACCTGTAGTTACTAAAACAGAAGAGTTGATAACCCTATAAAAATAAGTAGGAGTTAGTCTGACAGGATCTAAAATTAAGGAACTTAATTTTTGACAAAGCCTCATCTGAATGTTAAGAGCTACATGAATTCCCCTTCCTAAATAAGAGATAATAGTTTAAGAAAGTGGCAGGAGTAGGGCAGCATTGTACATCCAATAAGCTTTACTGCTTATAGTACTTGAAGCTGTCCTCTGTTTTGAAATTTAAAACGAGCAGCCAATCTATAGATTTTTTTCACTCCAGTATCTACCAATTTGTGCTTTTATTACCAATCCAATGAAGTAATAACAGGAAAACATTCTGAGAAAAGCAAAGCATTTTTTTCATGCTGCAACCTGATAATTCTGAATTCTTGGTTTACTGCACTTTTCTGTTAGTATACTTTATGGAGGGCTAACATTTCCTTTTATTTGTCCTTTTATTTATTGATATGAAAATAATACTTAAAACAGTGGGGCTTTTTTTAAATTGTTAGTATATTAATCTTCTCATGAAAAATCTGCATAATCACCACAGATACAGTCACTGAAGAGTCTTTACTCCTTCTGTTGACCAATCGCCAGCTCACTTTTTGCCTGCACCGGCAATGGCCTCTGCAGCCCCCCTGCCTTTCTTCATTCTGTTCTTGCGTTCCTTTGTTTTCTTGAGGTCGTCTTCTCATGTAGGCCATGTCTTGAGAGTCTGTGTTTGGGTTCATTTTTCTTTGCATAGTCCAAGGAATCATAAATCATGCCAAAGCCCGTTGTCTTGCCACCACCAAAGTGGGTTCTGAATCCAAACACGAAGATGACATCTGGTGTGGTCTTACACATTTTTGCTAGTTTTCCCCGAATTTCTGTCATGGGTACTGTTGCCTTGCCAGGAGGGTAAAGGATGTCAATGACCATTTGTTTCCGCCGAAGTAGTCTGTTGGTCATGAACTTCCTGGTCCGGATAGTCACTGTGTCGTTCATGATGGCTGTCGATCTTCAAGGAGCAAGGCAAGAAAAGAGCAGAATAGTGGTTCTTACCCAGGGAGCATTTGGCCATGTCTGGAGGCATTTTTGGTTGTCACCGTGGGGTAGGGACTTTCCTACTGACCTATAATGAGTAAGAAGCTAGAGATGCTGGTAACCATCCTGCAATGCACAGGACAGCCCTCTCAACAGAATTACCCAGCCCAGTGTCAGTGGTGTAGAAATCGAGAAACTGACACCGTTAAGTTGATTGATTGTATTTATTTTTATATCTATCATAACAAACCTTGTTTATTACGAAGGCTACAAATGTATTATCTCTTGTTTAAGGACTTGCAGGCTTAGTTTTTAATAATGCTGTCTTTTTAAGATGTTTTATTTAACCTACATGAGTTTATAAAGAACTTCACAAGTACAGTTGGTTTTGTATATCCATGGGTTTCACATTGGCAGATGTTACCAACTGCTGACTGAAAAAATACTCGGGGGGAAAAGGTTATGTTTGCTGGTGTATACTATGTAGTTAGGTTTGTGATGGTTGCATCTGTACTGACAATGTACAGACTTTTTTTAGAAAAGGATTTTATTTATTTTTAAAGAGGGAGAGAAATATCAATGTGTGGTTGCCTCTCACGTGGCTCCCGAAACCCAGGCATGTGCCCTGACTAGGAATCGAACTGGCAATTCTTTGGTTCGCAGCCCACGCTCAATCCACTGAACTACACTAGCCAGGGCCAGTCTTTTTTTTTTTAAGATTTTATTTATTTATTTTTAGAGAGAGAAGAAGGGAGGGAGAGAAACATCAATGTGAGAAAGAAACATATAGGGTCCAGCACAAATAACACCCCTTTTTTATTATAGAATCATAAGTATGTAATTCTGTAACATAATATCACACTCAAGCACACCCATATGACATTTTAGATGAAATGTTCAAATTAAAACTATAAATTGCTTCACCCACATTATTACCCTACCAACCACACTCAAGTAGGTGTTACTTTTGCCAAATCCTATAGATCAGTTGCCTACTTCATGCCCCCACCTGGGACCTGGCCCACAACCCAGGCATGTGCCCTGATTGGGAATTGAATCAGTGACCCTTCAGTTTGCAGGGCGACACCCAGCCCACTGAGCCACACTGGTCAGGGCTATACAGACATTTTTTTCTTGTCATTATTCCCTAATACGGTTTAACTATTTACATTGTTTGGGGTATTATAAGTAACCTAGAGATGATTTAAAGTATACAGGAGGATGGTTTAAAATACTGTGACATTTTACCTATGGAACTTGAGCATCTGAGGATTTCAGTATTCGTGGGGGGTGGATATGGAGAGATCACTACCCAGTGCTTGTTCAATAAATTACAGTTGTAATTGAGGCAGCAGGCAATTAGAGGATTTAATAAAATTGCTGAGACCTGTGTTTTCCCCCTCTTAGTCCATGTGGGTTTGGTTTTAAATTGGGGCATGTTTTGTTTGCTTTGCGAGGTGTTTGATTTAACTTTTTAATCAGTTCGATTAAAGAAAACTAAGAGTTGACCTGGCTGGTGTGGTTCAGTGGATTGAGTGCCAGACTGTGAACCAAAGGGTCGCTGCTTCGATTCCCAGTCAGGAAACATGCCTGGTTTGCAGGCCAGGTCCCCAGTAGAGGGTACATGAGAAACAACCACACATTGATGTTTCCCTCTCTTTCTCCTTCCCTTCTCTTCTCTCTAAAAATAAATAAAAATCTTTTTAAATAAAAATGAAAGAAAACTAAGAATTGGACCAGTTCAATAATTGTGGCAAGGGTTTGATAAACCTGGAGTATTATACAATGTTTTACTTACAGAGGAGAACACTGTTGAAATCCTAAACATATTGTGGGCCTAGATATCGGAGGAACAAAGAGCAGAGAGAATTTACATAATATCATTTTTCAGTTTTGGGAATAAAATAGCAAAGGAAACATTGATACCCATTTTAGATTTATTGATTCTATTTTTTAAAGGCTCAATCCTTTAAACCTGCCATTTATACAATATACTGTGACCCAGTCAGTGCTGCTAGATTTAAAGAAACCTAAGTTAGAGATCTTGTGAAAGAATTTTAGCCTGTCTTTAAATGAAATCTGTCATCATCTCACGTGGTTTTTAGTGATGGTATTTAGTTTATTATTTTTGAAATTTCAAATAACATTAAAGGAGAGCATGAGACTTGTTTGTCAAGAGTAAACAGGTAAAAGTTGAGAAACCCTGATTGAGAAAATTGATTTAAGCCAATATCAGACCAAAGGGCAAGTTAATTCCAGATTCTGTTGTTTTGGTATTAGATGTATATATAGAACAAAGGGGAAAGGGATACCTTAATCAAATTCGTATCGATCTTATGTTGAGGTTGACGCCATACAATGGACCAGTCCACTAGTTCTGTTTTGAGTGCCCCAATAACCAGACAGGTTAATAATTGGGTATAGCTGATACTAGGTTAAGTCCTGTGAGGGTAAGGATCTCTGTCTAGCCTTTTACTAGTCCCAGACACTATTTATGATCTACATGATATGAAGAGGACTGAAATAAACCTATACACTAGAAGCATTCTTCCTCAGAGGTATTCTTTATGTCTTATTCAGATTGGGTTTTTTGAATTTCCCCTAGGCCTTTGCATACGAGCCAGGAGCAGTGTCACTGCCATAGTACCCAACCTCTGTGTAACCGCTTTCTTCGGAAGCATAGAATAAATCCAAAATAAAACCTGGTTTATCATAAATTATACTTTTAGAGTATGGACAGTATTTTTTAAAGGTTTTACTTACTTATTTTTAGAGAGAAGTGAAGGAAGAAGAGGGAGAAAAACATGAATGTGTGGTTGCCTCTCACGTGGCCCACAACCCAAGCATGTGCCCTGACTGGGAATCAAACTGGTGACCCTTTGGTTCTCAGCCCCTGTGCTCAATCCACTGAGCTATACCAGCCAGGGCTGAAGTATGAATAGTATTGGTTCACTTAAGAGAATCGTGGAAACTTCACATTCAAGGCCATCTTTTCCCCTGTATTATTGCAGCCCAGTTCATCTGGTTTGCACATTGAAACCATATTACTATTTTTTCAAGTTATTACTGTGTCCAGAAGATCATTCATAACATTAATAGTAAAGAAGTCTTTTTTTTTTATGATTTTATTTATTTTTATTTTTTCGGGGGAGAGAGAAACATCAGTGTGTGGTTACCTCATGCACTCCCCACTGAGGACCCGGTCCATAACCCAGGCATGCTCCGTGACTGGGAATCGAACTGGTGACCCTTTGGTTTGCATGTGGGCATTCAATCTGTTGAGCCACACCAGCCAGGGCTAAAGAGATCTTTATTTCCTGTAATTTGGGCTTTAAAAGAAAGGCAAGTACCAAGTGAGAAAACACCCTTTTTAGTTAAACAAATGGTGTATCAAATTACAGATTCTTGGTCCTCTTGGATTGCAAATTACATGCGAATTGGAACTTGGAGAGGAACTCAGGACTATAAAAGCCATGAAGCTGATTTTTGTTACAACAAAGCTTTTTACTTTTTTCTTACCATGTAGTGACTGCTCTCAGGGGCCAGTTCTAAAACTTCAGTTAGTCCTTTCAGCTCTTCTGCATTAGCTGTTGATTGGTGCCATCTCAGTTCTGAGGACTAGATAAAGAGCCAAGGTCAGTCCACAAAATGGAGTCAGTTGGAGATTTTGAAGATTTCATAACCTTGGGAAACATTTAAATGTTGGTTCTTAGAGATTTCTTATTCATTCCCTTTAGCGCTATATTTCATCTTCATATATGATGTTAAGGTGGGGAAGGAGGTAGTTTTTTCCCTACAGGGCAGAGAATTCCAGCTGTATATATAAATCTTACCATTTGAACACTTCCAAATGACAGTCAGTACATTTTACCATGATTGTTATAACCTGCCATAAAACTAGTAACAGTCTTCTTAAAGGCTGGGCCTTCTATGGGAAGAGCCCTGGACTTGGTATCTAAAACCCTGGGTTTAATTCTACCTCTGCCATCTAATAGTTCTGTAACTTTAGAATAGTCATTTAATCTCTCTGGGTCTTAGTTTTCTGTCAGTTTTGATAGCAATGATTCCTATCTCACATGGTTATTTTACAAGTATCAAACAATCTTCAGAAGTGTCATAGAGAATATGTTCTTTGGGTTACGGATTTTGTTTTATTTCTTTGAATACCAGGAGCAACTAATGTAACCTGACTTAAATGCAGTTGCTAAATTTAAAATCTCAAATGATACATGAGTGAATACTATAGGAGATAAAAGGTTGCCCCACCCCAGCCTTTCTCCACAAAAGGCACACTTGAAATTCTTCTAGACCTTTTTTCTTTTTTTTAATATATTTTATTGATTATGCTATTACAGTTGTCCCATTCCCCCCCCAACTCCCCTCTGCCCTGCACACCCCCTCCCACCCACATTCCCCCCCCCTTTAGTTCATGTCCATGGGTCATACACACAAGCTCCTTGGCTTCCACATTTCCTACACTATTCCAATCCTCCCCCTGTCTATTTTCTACCTACCATTTATGTTACTTATTCTCTATACCCTTTCCCCCTCTCTCCCCCCTACTCCCCTGTTGATAACCCACCATGTGATCTCCATTTCTGTGGTTCTGCTCCTGCTACAGTTGTCTGCTTAGTTTGCTTTTGTTTTGTTTTGGGTGTGGTTTTTAATAACTGTGAGTTTGCTGTCATTCCACTGTTCATACTTTTTCATCCTCCCTTTCCTAGAAAAATCCCTTTAACATTTCATACAATAAGGGCTTGGTGATGATGAACTCCTCTAGCTTTACCTTATCTGGGAAGCATTTTATCTGCCCTTCCATTCTAAATGAAAGCTTTGCTGGATAGAGTAATCTTGGATGTAGGTCCTTGCCTTTCATAATTTGGAATACTTCTCTCCAGCCCTTTCTTACCTATAAGGTTTCTTTTGAGAAATTGGTGACAGTCTTATGGGAACTACTTTGTAGGTAACTGTCCCATTTTCCCTTGCTGCTTCTAAGATTCTCTCCTTATCTTTAATCTTGGGTAATGTCATTATGATGTGTCTTGGTGTGCTCCTCCTTGGGTCTAACTTCTTTAGGACTCTGAGCTTCCTGGACTTCCTGGAAGTCTATTTCCTTTGCCAGATTGGGGGAGTTCTCCTTCATTATTTGTTCAAATAAGTTTTCAATCCCTTGGTCTTCCTCTTCTCCTTCTGGCGCCTCTATAATTTGAATATTGGGACGTTTAAAGAAGTACTGGAGGTTCCTAAGCCTCTTCTCCTTTTTTTGAATTCTTGTTTTTTCATTCCTTTCTGGTTGAATGTTTTTTTCTTCTTTCTGGTCCACACCATTGATTTGAGTCCCAGTTTCCTTCCCATCACTATTGGTTCCCTGTACATCTTCTTTTATTTCACTTAGCATAGTTTTCATTTTTTCATCTAATTTGCAACCAAGTTCAACCAATCCTGTGAGCATCCTGATTACCAGTGCTTTGAACTGTGCATCTGATAGGTTAGCTATCTCTTCATTGCTTAGTTGTATTTTTTCTGGAGCTTTGATCTGTTCTTTCATTTGGGCCATTTTTTTTTTCCTTGGTGTGCCCCTTGCTTTAAGGGGCGGAGCCTTAGGTGTTCACAGGGTGGGGTAACCCACTATACTGTATGGTGATGCAGTATGTGGTATAGGGGTCAGAGAGAGAACAGTGGCGCTTGTTCTGCTCATTGCTGGATTTCAGTCACTTCCCTCCCTACCCACAAGCAAATTGGGCCCGTCTGTACTGATTCCCCCGTGGGCGGACTTGTGCACGTTCTGTGACCCTGTGGGGTCTCTCCAAGGAACTCTCCAGTGAGGCTGGGAGTTCCTCCCACTGCCGCCTCAACCCCCAGGTGTTTTCAGTCTGTGGTTTGAGTCTTTATCTCCCTGAGCTAGGACTGGAGGTCTGTCTCGCTCCCCAGCTCCCCAGCTGTTTCTCTCAGTTTATCTGCATGCAGATGTGGGACCTCCGGGTCTGCAAGCCTCAGCCCCGCTGGGTCCACCACCAGCCGCTGCCTTGCCCGCCCAGTCCTCCAACCTGCCTTGCAGTGAGTCCTCTCCACCCCATCTGCCCGGCTCCGCACCGCCTACCAGTCTGGATGTGTCTTCTTTTAACTCCTTGGTTGTCGGACTTCCATACAGTTCGGTTTTCTGTCAATTCTGTTTGTTTTTTGTTTTTTAAATTGTTGTTGTTCTTTCGGTTGTGCAAGGAGGCACAGTGTGTCTACCTACGCCTCCGTGTTGGCTGGAAATAGACCTTTTTTCATACATAAGGATAAATGTGCATTTAAACAAAAGGGATTTCCATAATAGGTATTCTGCGACTTTATTTTTTTACTTCTCGATGGATTTTCTGTGCCCATATATATTACTTTCTCCTTATTTTTATCTGCATAGTATTCCTTCATAAATGTGCCATCATCCAAGCCTTTGATGGAACTTTATGTTGGTTTCTTTGTAAATATATTTAGCAGTAGTGTAATATACAACCCTGTGAATACTCAAGTATTGATGAATAATATTTCTTGCCTTTTTAAACAGCAAAAAAGAAGAATAAGAAGGGGAAGACTATCTCCCTAACAGACTTTCTGGCTGAGGATGGAGGGACTGGCGGAGGAAGTACCTATGTTCCCAAACCAGTCAGCTGGGCTGATGAAACAGATGACTTGGAAGGAGATGGTAATTTTTATTTTCCATCATGCGGGGAATTTTCATTATCTTCTAGGCAAAATCTACTCTGTAATAATGGCTCACGTTTTTTGAAAGGAACTTACTCATTTTGTTGAAGCTGAAATCTTATGTTTATGTATTTCGAGGAATTTTAGGTTTAGGCTTTAAGTGTTTGTGATAGGGACTAAAGTGGTCATTCAGGAGAGCTAGTTCTGGCTCTTAACAGATTTTTCTCAAGGTACTGTCTTGTTTAAGTCTCATTCTTCATTTGAAAAGTCAGGACTAGAAGAGTCCTCAGGATTATCATTTGGACAAGTTCTATACTTTCAGGGAGTAGCCAAGAATAGGCAGGAGCTGTATATAATCATTGGATATGACATAAATTGGATTACCCATCATTTTTTCTCTAAAAGCTTTCATTGTGGACTGAAGAATGCTTTTTCTTCCATAACCTATTTTCATAATGAAGTTCACATACATTGTACTTTCCATAAGTGTTGATACCTGATGTGCAAATTCATGGGCAGAACAATAGGGACGGAATTCATCTCTTTTTTTAAATAAAGGGAGGAATAAACTGTGAAGAAAACACTTTCTACAGCTGAAAGGTAAGAATGAGAGCTATTCGGCCCTGGCTGGTATAGCTCAGTGGATTGAACGTGGGCTGTGAACCAAAGGGTCGCAAGTTCGATTCCCGGTCAGAGCATATGCCTGGGTTGCGGGCCAGGTCCCCAGGAGGGGCCAAGTGAGAGGCAGCCACACATTGATGTTCCCCCTCCCTCTCTTTCTCCTTCCCTCCCCCTCTCTCTAAAAATAAATAAATAAATATTAAAAAATAAAAATAAAAAAAAAGAATGAGAGCTATTCATAGTGATTAAATACATTTGGAGTGAGGGGGACCCAAATTGGAATCCTAGCTATACCAGGATTATCGTGTACTGCTCTACTATCTGTGACCTTGGGCGAGTTACTAGACCTTCTTGAAATCTAAGCGTCCTCTGCACAATGGGGAACAGCCTCACAGGATCGCTAAAAAGTTACAGTGGGTCCCTGGCTGGTGTGGCTTAGTGGATTGAGCACTGGCCTGTGAACCAAAGGGTCGCCTGTTCGATTCCCAGTCAGGGCACGTGCCTGGGTTGCAGGCCAGGTCCCCAGTAGGGGGCATGAGAGAGGCAACCACACATTGATGTATCTCTCCCTTTCTCCCTC
Organism: Micronycteris hirsuta; assembly: GCA_004026765.1. NCBI lineage: Eukaryota > Metazoa > Chordata > Mammalia > Chiroptera > Phyllostomidae > Micronycteris > Micronycteris hirsuta. The sequence goes on from PVJI01005000.1 coordinate 18,000, forward strand.
CATTTCCTTCTCTCTAAGTAAATAAAATCAAGTCTGGGGAAAAAAAGGTACAGTGGGATATAATGAATATGAAGTACCTTGCACACATAGTAATATTCCATAAATAGTAGTTGATATTCTCTCTCTCTGTCTCCCTCTCCCCCCGCCCTTTTTTTTCTCCTTTCTTTCTACGTAAGGAATAAGACTTCGTTAAGAAAAGCCTGAGCCCTGAAAGGCCTTCAAATACTGAGAGACAAAGAGACTAAGACTTTTTGTATGCTGTTCTGATTCTGATGTTACCTGTTTCTTTCCTGACGTGACTTACTTAATACTTGGCACCTAGCATGGGTCCTCCTGTTCTACAGCAGCACTGGGGGAAGTTTCCTCTAATTTATGTCCACTTTTCTATCCTAGTTTCAACCACTTGGCACAGTAATGATGATGATGTGTATAGGGCACCTCCAATTGACCGTTCCATCCTACCCACTGCTCCACGGGCTGCTCGGGAACCCAATATTGACAGGAGCCGTCTTCCCAAATCACCACCCTACACAGCTTTTCTAGGGAACCTGCCCTATGATGTGACAGAAGACTCCATTAAGGAATTCTTTAGAGGATTAAATGTAAGTCTAAAGGTTTTAAGCAATTAACTAGATATGGAGGGTAGCATATTGGTAATGACTGTCTCTGATTTTCTATGGTGAGAAACTTTCTAAGTTTGTGTCTAGACTTGGAAGAAACAAATACATAATTAACACTTAAGGACCGCTCACGAGTTTTCTCGTGTTTCGTGTGCCATCTTTTATGGACCTTAGATGTCAGCACACTGTCTTGTCCACATCGAATGAAGCGATCTCATTGGTGGAAACCGTGCAGGTCAATCTATGAAAAACTATATAATCGCACGAACCCATAAAGCATTGCAGTTACATTGTATTTTGGTCATTCGAATAGTATTTGTCTTCAAGTTTGCCCAAAAACGTGCGGTCCCTGGCGTGTGTCTTAGAGATTTCTATGCGGTATGCAATGTGTTAAATGGTGTTTTAGGTTCTTTGGCTGAGAAAGTTATCATCTGGCACCAATCGGACAATCTTAGCAAAATTAACAGTACCTTATTGATATAAGGTCTCTCAAACCTATGCCCCTTCTCATTAAGAAACCTAAGGTAGAAAGAAAATTTTTCTGAACTTAGCCATTTTATTAATGACATTCAGGTTTTTATCGAAATTACTTCTCTGACTGGTGTGGCTTAGTGGATTGAGCACCAGCCTGAAAACCAAAGAACGACAGTACCATTCCCAGTCAGGACACATGCCTGGGTTGCAGGCCAGGGCCCCAGTAGGGGGCGCGCAAGAGGCAACCACACATCGATGTTTCTCTCCCTCTCTTCCCTCCCTTCCCTTCTGCCTAAAAATAAAATCTTTTTAAAAATAAATTTTAAAAAACAGTTACTTATTTTTATGAGAATGCATTTAATTGAGCAGGTATATAGTTTTTATTAAATTTATTGGGATGGCATTGGTTAATAAGATTATATAGGTTTGAAGAGTACATTTCTGTGATATGTGACTTACATATTACAAAGTCAGATCATCTTCCATCACCGTATATTTAGCCGCCTTCACTGTCCCCTACCCACCTTCCCTCTGGTAACCACCATACTATTGTCTGTATCTATGAGTTTGTTTTATATCCCACATATGAGTGAAATCATATGGTTCTTAGCTTTTTCTTAATGACTTGCTTAGCATGATACTCCCAGTGTCCATCCATGTTGTCAAAAATGGCAGTATTTCATCTCTTATGGCTGAGTATATTCCAAAGGTATGTTTCAAAATGCTGGTCTAGAAAGTTACAGAGTATAGGGTATGCAGGGGGTTTTTTCTTTCAAACTTTGATTAAAAAATACTTAGCACATAACCCTACCTAGTGTGGCTCAGTGAATTGAGTGCCTGACTGTGAACTAAAGGACAGCTGGTTTGATTCCCAGTTGGGACACATGCCTGGGTTGTGGGCCCGGTCCCCAGTAGGGGGTGCTCAAGAGGCAACCACACATTGATGTTTCTCTTCCTCTGTCTCCCTCCATTCCCCTCTCTAAAAATAAAGAAATATTTTTTTAAAATACTTAGCATTTAAGAAAACGAAACAATGAATAACAGTTTTCTATTAGGTTTTCCTTCACTGTTTGTTTTTTGACTCCCGTCATAGATTCTGTTCTCTGCAGTGAGCCATTAACTTCCGTAGTTGGTTATTCTGATGAGGTTGTTTTTGACTGCCACCTACAAATTTTCCTCTCTGTTTAATTATGTAGATCAACTAGAAGGCTGGCCTGTTTTTTATTTCTCTCTCATGGCCTCTTTCTGTAGAATGTTATAAAAATCTCTGGTCTGTTCAGGCTTTTCACCTTTATGTTCTAGAACAAACTGATCTTCAGCTACTTCCCCCTTTACTATTTTGTTCCTTTTTCTACTGTTTCATGAACTGAATTAAACTAAAATTTAAAAGAGACTATAATGAAATCTCTTATCTCAGGAGCCAAGTATCAAATCAGTATTCCAGAAGATAAACTTGAATATAATAAATCAAAAGGGTAAGGGAAACAGATGTGGATGATGGAAAAAAGATGGCAAGAAAATAGTCAAAAGTATTTGAAAGTAATCTTAAAATTGTACATAGAGTGCATAACCTGTTGTAAATAATTAATTAATAAAAATTAGTGCCAGGGAATGTTTTGTGAAACTTTACAGGGAAGAATCCTGCATTTACAATGAGAAAACACAAGTTAATCTCAAATTAAAGTCAGGTTAGTGTGAATTTTTTCCTGTGCTTCAAAAAGTAAAAATCAGTGGTTTGCCATCTCAGGATTCAGCAGAGGGGGTGTAGGTGCGAGAGTTTACAATCCAGTGTGTGATCGAACAAACTGTTTTTAATGGGTAAATTCTTATTCAGATTAAAAGGATTTGATAGAGCCTTCAGTGAAGTCTGTCTTCTATCCCTTTGCACCAGTTTTGTGGCTGGAGACAACCAAGTTCTTGTGTATTCAAAGAAATGTATTGTATATACAGTGATCAAAAAAAGAGAAGAAAGAACATTGAATTGGGAAACTTTTTTTTGTTTGTTTCTTTACTCCTTCAGATCAGTGCAGTGCGTTTACCACGTGAACCCAGCAATCCAGAAAGGTTGAAAGGTTTTGGTTACGCTGAGTTTGAGGACCTGGATTCCTTGTTCAATGCCCTGAGCCTCAATGAAGAGGTAAAGAAAATAAGGTGGGGAGTTTGAGGGGTGGGAGCTAACGAATCTGGTGTTTACCAAATTGGTATATTTTAAGTTGGGTCAGTAAGTGTTTCAAAGGTTACCAGAATATCTACAAAGAAAAGTCTGGGTTATTTAACAGTGTCAGTGTAAGACTTAAAAATTACACTTCACTTCAGCAAGCTCAACAGGCCACAGTAATACAGGGAGGTACTTAGGAGGAAAATTGTGGAAGAAATCCACCCACACTAAGTCTTTTTAATAGAATCTCACATTCGTTCACTCATAGCTTTGCCTCAGCTCTCATGGGTTTGCTTTTTCAAAATAATCTGACCAGATCAAGCCAAGTAGAAAAATCGTGTTAATCAGGTTAGTATTTAGAGGCATTTTCTCATTTCAGAGAAGTAATGGTGTGTTTTATAGCTTTAAGAGGGTTTGGAAACATTTCTCAGGTGTTGTTTGTAATAAATACATCCTCCTAGAAATCTTTTATAGAAGAATGACGGTAAACATTCAGTCCTCCTTCTTTTTAACATTGCCTGTAGATGTATTTCTACCCAGACACATTTAGAGGTCCCATAGGAAGAAGAGATTCAGCTTTTAATACATGAGGGAAACTAGAGATTAAATTTAGTTGTACAGTTATTACATGATTGGTGCTATGTAATGATGCTTAGGCTGGCCCGAGCAGGATAATAAAGCATTTATTTACCTTTGAGTGGTGCAAGTTTCTAATCTCAGAACTGCTTTTTTACCTCTAGTAACTTTAGAAATCAAACTAATTATATCTGGGAAGGAAAAAAGGGCATGTTTTTTTCTCTTTTAATTCCAGAAACCCTTCACTATTTGTTGAGAAGGCAATTTCCAGTGCCATTTCTGCCATAATTCTATGGTCCAGATCTGCCACTTGAAATGAAAATCAATACCTTTTAAAACATTTTTTCCTGTCTTATAATAGAGTACCACTTGATAACCTGAAGTAAATATTAGTTAGAAATAAAAATTCACATATTTTAGCTAAATCTATGAAAAGCTGAAGTTGTTCCAAAGTATTTCTTTTTGGGTAATCTTTAGATTTTATTAATATTACTAATTTTTAAAATCTCAGTCTGGATTTAAGAAAAGAATAGCATATAGCCCTGATCGAGTAGTTCAGTTGGTTAGAACGTCATCCTGATATGCCACGGTTGCAGGTTCAATCCCAGGTCAGGGAACATGAAAAAGTCAACTAATGAATGCATAAACAAGTAAGAGAGCAAATCATTGTTTTTCATTCCCTCTCCTTTCCTCAAATAAAAATTTTTCAAAAAAGAATAGCATATAATTATTATCTGAAGTTTGCTGGATTAACTGTTAAAATGTTCTCATGGTCCAGATTTAGGAGTTTCTGTGTACTTAAAGATTTTATTATAATGGTATTTAATATAATTCTAGGTGTTTTTAACTAAAATTTCACTGTTACCCCTCTTCAGCTGTAGATTCTACTATGAAATGAGGAAAAATCAGCAGTAGAATTAATTGGGTTCAAAATATATATAAATAATTATGGGAGAAAGGAAATCAGAGGGTATCCTGCAGGAACTGATTTACCCAAAGGTAATATTAAAATAAAGAACTTGAGATTATATAGAGACCATGCTTTAAGCATCTTTGTGGTACATAGTAAGGGCTTTATAAATGCTTGAATGAATAGTTATTCTGGACCCAAATGTGTCTTATTTAGCTAGTTGTCTCGGAATTGTTTTTAGCTTATCATACTTGATATTATTAAATTGCCTTTGATATTCCGTGAAATTCGACCTTATAAAAATAGTTAATTTACCTGACATCATTTAAGCCCAATTTAACTTTGTTAATTCTAAGGGATTATTTCCATTTTCAAGTCTTTATAAAGGATTCTTTAGCCAACAAATTGGAGTGTTGGCTAGATTACAGTGTTTTTCCTTTATCTTCCTTCCCCCAGTGCTTCTGCTATGCCCAGACGTTCAAGGTCACTCATGAGATTTGTGCATAATGGGGCAAAAGGTTGGTTAATATGGTCCTATGCTCTCAGTCTCTAGGTAACAGGAGAATTCGAGTGGACGTTGCTGATCAAGCCCAGGATAAAGGTAAGAAAGCTGATAGTTCTCCTGTTTTGTTATTGTCCTAGGGTGACAAAGCTAGAGGTACCCTTTCCCAGCAAATGTTAATAGAGGCATATAGTGGTAGTTAATCTAGATGGTTAATCTAGAGCAGTTTTCCTTAACTGAGGATGCCTTTGTCCCTCGGGAACAATTGTTAATGTTTGGAGACGTTTTGGGTTGTCGGAACTGTGGGGAGTGCTGCTGACATATAGTAGAATCTAGGGACTGACCCTATAATGTGTAGGACAGCCCCCTAACAAAAAAGTTATTTAGTCAAAATGTTACTAGTGTTGAGATTAAAAAACCCTGATTGACGTAGGTGAGTGTTAAATGTATAATAAATAGATCAGGTACTCAACAGCACATTAGACCCAAAGGGGGCCTGCTCTGTGTGTATATCAGGGCTTCTCCTTTACAGAAGTTGAGATAGATAAGCATTACGCCAGTAGGAGTAAATCTGAGGAAATAACATCACTCAGTTGAGTTGGAGAGTACGGTTAAGAGGTCCAGGGTAACTTCATGACTGTGCTGTGGTATGAGCAAGAAATACAGTAAATTGTGGGGAGTTTTCTATGCACGCAAAAAATATTAAGCAAATGGTTTTGTGAGCTCACTTGTGGGTTTTTTGTTATGTGTTTTCATTTTATGTGTCTGTAGACAGGGATGATCGTTCTTTTGGCCGAGATAGAAATCGGGATTCTGACAAAACAGATACAGACTGGAGGGCCCGTCCTGCCACAGACAGCTTTGATGACTACCCACCTAGAAGAGGTGACGATAGCTTTGGAGACAGTAAGTTCATTTTTGTTAAGTTACCATAGTTTTTTTCTGTGTTCCTTCCTCTCATTTTGGATGCAGTTATTTATAAAGAAACCCAACAGATTCTACAAAGTAAAGTACTTGCATTAACAAGAGTTCAGCAAGATTGATGGGTTAAGAGTGGATGTAGTAAGTCTTCATTTAATGTTGTCAATAGGTTCTGCAACTTGAATTAAACCAGTTTTAACTAAAGTGTATAATTACATCAGTTTTACCATAGGCTAATTGATAGAAACAAGAGTTAAGTTTCTATGTTGTTGGAGAACCTGCTGTGCAAACATTGGTTGCATTACTCACAGCAAACAGTCAAAATGTAAAGTATCTGCCATGTGCCTGATACTGTTCTAAGTTCAGGATATACCACTGAACAAGACAGACAAAAATCCTGTCCTCACTAGACTTTGTTTATAATGAGAAAGATAAACAATCTGCAAATAAAAGATAATTTAGAGAAGGGGAATAAAGAATGTCTTGGGATGGGATCTGGGGTAAATTGCAACTTCTACACATACCATCTAAATCCAACAAAAGCTTTGTAAAATATTTGTGGAGAAATATATGCAACTTTATTAAAATACACAAAGAAATATTCAACACTTTGGTTTTGGTTTTGGGTTTTGTTTTGGGGTGTTTTTTTTTTTGTTTTTTTTTTTTTTAAGATTTTATTTATTTTTAGAGAGGGAAACCTCAAAGTGTGGTTGCTTCTTGCACACACACCCCTACTGAGGACCTGGCCTGCAACCCAGGCATGAGCCCTGACTGGGAATTGAACTGGTGACCCTTTGGTTCGCAGGCTGACGCTCAGTCCACTGAGCTACACCAGCCAGGGCAACACTTTGTGTTTTCAAAATGCAAAGAACCTGTTCAGTAAAGAAATGATTAAGTAGTGGTTTGTCCGTGTAATGGACTACTTTATAGTATAACATACATGTAATGACAAGGATGAAATTTAAAACCTGTTGAGGGAGCAAAAATGTACAAATTTTAAAACCGTATCATATAGTGTCAATACGTAAGTTGAAAAAATGTATGATGGTAATGTAAGCACCCTTATGATTGTGGGTGGAGGGGGTCCTTTAGCTACATCTGTAATACTCTGCTTTTAAGTTAATTTTCTATCTGGCTTTACCATTAAGTCTTTTTGACCCAACAAAGCCTTGGAGAGAACTACCTCAGGTACTTTAGTTAGTATTTATGCAAAAGGTTCTATTGTTAACAGGAAGAAACGGCTCTTGAAAGGCAGACATGCAGGACAAGGATCCTGTTTTGAATCAAGGGCCATGGCTATTTTCTCACCTCAAACTTGAATTTAGAGCAAGCAGGATGGATACCAAGAAAGTTGAGTGTGCTGTTATCCAAACCTGCCTTGTCTGTAAAACTAGGTTATGGCCCCAAAGTCAGCTCTGCCAGTGTGTTAGAGGCCCCAGACTATCCCAAGAGGTTACAGACTCCTATCCCAAGCATTTGGCCCATAAGACACTTTAAGGGCTGGGGTAGGCGAGTATTATACTAAATAATCCTGTAAAATCTCAGCAAAAACTTATATAGAGTTCACTATCTCTCCAGAAATTAAAAACATTTTGAAAATAAACACATGGCATATTTTTTGTATGTTTGTTTTTTGAAGTTTATTTCTGATTCTCTTCTGTATGTAATTGTTTCACTAACATTAGCATATCCTTTAATTCACAAAATTTGAACTATCACAGAATGTTCACATAGATAAAATGATGTTCTTCACAAAAAGAAATCATTGTTTAAAAGGAAACAGCCATAACATTGGGTCCCTCTTTGGCCTGCATGCATCAACTATTTAACTCAAAAAGTTTTAAGTTTCACCCTGGCTATTGTGGCTCAATTGGAGCATCGTCCCATAAACCAGAGGGTCACGGGCTCAATTCCTGGTCAGGGTACATGCATCTGGGTTCCCAGTTTCTTTCAGAAAATTGTAAGATCTAGCAAATCAGCTGAAGCTAAAGAGCCATAACCCCCTTTTATAAGTGAGTTACACCATCTAATTGCCACCGGAGCTGCTACTACATACAAACTCTGGCATTTAGAGGCTTCTGACATCGATATTCATGTAGGTGTGTAATAGTATGCTGTGAACACATTCAGTAATTACATTTCTCATTGTTTTTTAAAATTTTTTATTTTTATTTATTTTTAGAGAGAGGGGAAGGGAGGGAGAGAAACAGCAATGCACGGTCGCCTCTCACATGGCCCTCACAGGGACCCGGCCTGCAACCCAAGCATGTGCCCCGACTGGGAATCGAACTGGGACCGCTTGGTTCCCAGCCTGCGCTCAATCCACTGTGCTACACCAGCCAGGGCTCTCATTGTTTTTAACAGTTACTTGTATGGGTTCCCCTGATTTAATCTAAAAGAAAACATTGCAGTTAACCTCCTGGTACACACTGGTACATGTGTCCAGTTAGTTGCTCAGGAAAAATTCCTAGAAATTGTTGGCCCAGAGGGTATACATAATTTAATACATAGTTTTGGAGCAGCTTTCAGAGTGGTTGCACTATTTTAAACTTGTCAACAGTATAGGAATTTACTTTGTCCTCTAAGTCTTGCCAATATGGGATGTGTCATGTATTTTAATCTTTGCCATTTTGGTAGTGGAATATGATGTCCTATTAATTTTAGTTTCTGTTACTTAAATAATGGACAACCCATTGTCATGTTACTTATATTTTTCTTATTTTCTTTGCCTCTCAGATTTGTGATGTGTGTATTGTTTTTCCATGCTAAATATTTTAAGTGGTCTCTAGTTCTTTGGCATCAAGGATAGAAGATTCCAACTATATTTTCTTCGAATGTTTTCGGCTTACATGTTTTAATATCTCAATTTTAATCCTGGAGATTTATTATGGGATATATTTCTTCTTTTTCCTAATTTCCTTCTAAATTGTTAGCCCAGCAGTGTATATTGAATTACTAGAGAAAAGTATTTAAATCAAATAAATACCAAGAATACTTTAATTCAATAGAAATTCTTCCACTTTGGATAAAATGTAGCTTAATTTTACAAAACTGGACAGTGTCAAAAAGGAAGAAGAAATGATGTTACCTGTCTCTCTTCCCTCTAGAGTATCGAGATCGTTATGATTCAGACCGATACCGTGATGGTTATCGGGACAGTTACCGTGATGGCCCACGCCGGGACATGGATCGGTACGGTGGCCGGGACCGTTACGACGACCGAGGCAGCAGAGACTACGATAGAGGTCATTCTAAAACACCATTACGTTAAATTGCTTTCTTTTAAGGATTTCTTTCTTGCCTTTTCTTCCCTCCACTGTGATGATCACAATTTGGGGTGTATTTATTTACAGGCTATGATTCCAGGATAGGCAGTGGCAGAAGAGCATTTGGTAGTGGGTACCGTAGGGATGATGACTACAGAGGCGGCGGGGACCGCTATGAGGACAGATACGACAGACGCGATGATCGGTCCTGGAGTTCCAGAGATGATTACTCTCGGGATGATTATAGGCGTGATGATAGAGGTAATCATTTTCTTTTGCTTGCTTGATGGGGCAGACCACTGAACAGGCTGACTGGAAATTTTTCAGTTATGTTCAAACCCCTTAAGTGGGCACAGACAGAATTTACACATTGTACAGGATGTAGCAGAGCATAATGGAAAGAGCGCTGCGTACAGATGATGTAATGGAAATAAAGCAAAGTCTGGTTGTAACTTCCCTTAGCGTACACACTTTTCAGTTAAAATTTATTGAGGAAACAAAGTAAAGGAAAAAAACTTTTTTTTTTTTTTTTTTAAAGATTTTATTTATTTATTTTCAGAGAGAGGAGGAGGGAGGGAGGAAGAGCAATGTGTGGTTGCCTCTCACATGGCCCTCATTGGGGACCTGGCCCGCAACCCAGGCATGTGCCCCGACTGGGAATCGAACCGGGACCCTCTGGTTCCCAGCCCTCGCTCAATCCACTGAGCTACACCAGCCGGGCCAGGAAAAAAACATTTTTAGATATTTTATGGTGTGATCTCATTTAATAAACTAAATTAGGTGGTGGTCGTCCAATCTTTCTAATGAAGGCAGTAATGCAGTCTCATAGCCAGTAATTGGCAAAATGGGGTTGAGAACCAAGTGTTGCTGATTTAAAGCCATTATTAATTACTACAGCAATTGACATTTATGTATTAATGCTGAGGTTAGTGCATCTGTTCTAAAATTATGTTCCTAATGTTATAACATTTATTAAACTGATAAGAACAGATACTATGCTTCTTCTTAGCCAAAGGCCAAAAAGCAATAATGTTTCAACATTTATATAAAACTTTGTATTATAAATCTGACCTCTCAAAAAGTATTACTAAGTGGGCCACCATTTGTGCCTGTGTTTAGTGATATCATCGAAAACGTAAGGTATCTGGCCAAGAATTTTTCTCTTTATTTTTAGAAGCACTCCTAGCCTTTTAACATCCCTTTGTCAGCCCTGACAAGGTGCCAAGTGCCATATACCCCTCATTGCCTGTAACCCCTCAAGTAAGGAAGGCAGGCACGGACAACTGATAAAACACAGCGGGGTGACAACAGTCATCAGAACCATATTGAAATTCCACATGAGTAAAGTTTTTCCTCCTCCCTCAAACAAAAACACAAAATGAAAATAACATTTTCAGTCTTGTCTACAAAACTTTTGATTCTTAAAAGCATTACTGTTTAAAGGCATCTGTTTCTATGCAAGAAACGTAGAAACAATAGCTAGCATTTGTTGAGCGTTTACCCTGCGCCAACAGTGAGCTGAGTTCTCATACAAGTATTATATAATTCTAAGAATTCTGTCTGGTATGGGTTGGTAAAATGATCGTTTCCACATTACTAGTGAGAAGAGTGAAGGCTCAGATGTGGGCCTCGGGTTGTCTTTGACTCCTGACCTGTTATTCTCATTGCCGTTCCTTCCCTCCTCCAATAGCTGTATGCCTCCCCCGCACCCCCCACCCCCGCCCCCGGTGATCTTACCCCTACTCCTTCTCTGACCTGCCCCCTTGTCTCCAAAGTCATTGCCACTGCCTTTGTTCAGGTTTCATTGCCATATCCACATTACTAATAAATTTCCCTGCCTTGCTTCATTCTTCACGGTGTCCCAAATTGTCTTTGTGGAACACAATCTAATTGTGATTCTCCCTCTTTTAAAAACTTTTCCTAGTCCCAGCCCTGGCCGATGTGGCTTGGTTGGAGCGTCATCCCGTAACCGAAAGGTTGCAGGTTCCATTCCCCATCGGGGCACATGCCTAGGTTGTAGGTATGATTCCCGGTTCAGGCGTATAAGATTTCTGGTCCGAGTACATATGGGAGGCAACCGATTGATGTTTGTGTCTCACATCAGTGTTTTTCTCTCCCTATCCCTCTTTCTAAACTCAATGAAAAAAATGGCCTCGAGTAAGGAGAAAATTTTAAAATAAAACCTTCTTAGTCTCTCTGTGGTCTGGAAGGTATCTTTGTGTCTGTGCCTCTGACACAGAAGAACTTTCCACTCTTCTGCCTACAGTTTACCTCTTCAGTGTTGTCTTCACCCCTTCCACATCCAGCCTGGTGGGTATATGCTCAGCGTTGAAACCTTTACAGGCTTCCCCAAACCCTGTCCCAGTTTTACAGTTTGTTAAGATTTCATTTTTTATTTTTAGAGAAAGGGGAAGAGAGGGAGAGAAACATTGATGTTTGGTTACCTCTCGTGTGCCCCCAACCAGGGACCTGGCCTGCAACCCAGGCATGTGCCCTGACTGGGAAACAAACTGGCAACCCTTTGGTTCACAGGCTAGCACTCAATCGACTGAGTTGCACCAGCCCCAGCCCAGTCTTAATGATTTTCATATGAATAAGTCTGTTTTGTAGAACTTAGCATACTGTATATTCTTTTAACTTTGATCCTCCCAATAATTGGGCCTCTTGCAGACAGAAACTAAAAACATCAACCATTGAATTCCTAGCCTTAGTATGGTTTCTGAAACATAGGTGCGCAAGCTATTCGTTGAGTAGACAAATAAGTGGAAGTTATCAAAGGAAGAAGAGTGGTAGGAGTTGCTTCACTAATACAGATTTTAACCATTGGTAAGGATAAAGACAAGAACGGGAATGATAAATACCAAGTTCAGCATGGCGGCTGTGAAAAGACAGCCCAGCTGGGCGTGTCGTCAGAGGAAGGATACTCAGGCTTCCGTGGTTTTCATGGTGTTTTATTACTTCAACCAGGTGGTTGGTACACATAGGCTTTCTTTTTACCTTCTATATCTTTTGTATGTCTGAAACATTAAACACTGAATTTGAGAAACAGTTTCCTTGAAACACTCAAGTTTATCTTGAAATGTGCTGACAACTTGAACCCAGGAAGAACTCAAACCCCCCTAAAGTTTATATTCAGATGTTCAGCGTTGCATGCTTTACCCCATGAAGCACTGTCAAGTTTATGTTGTACACAGAGACAAAGAATGTAAGCCTAGAGTCTGCCCTGCCACAGTGTCACAAGCTCTTACCCTACTGCGGTCATCCCTCTTCCAGAAGACATTTTTGAACAGAATTACTTTCATCCTATTATAGTTGAAAATTTCTTCCCGACAATAGTGATCATGATAAATAATTGGTCTACCATGTAAATTGTTACTGTTTTTAGTCTTTCCCATAGTCTGGTACTGCATCATGGATGTAGTAGTGGAAAGACTGATTAGACTTGGTTACTTAAACCATGCATTTTCTAATCTCCCTTACCTTCTCTGCCAGATTGACTAGGCCACTAACCTGAATCCCATCTAAGAGCTGTCTGGGAATCTGGCTTTCAGCCATCAGCTTCTGATTTTGAAAAACCTATTACTTAGAGTTTTATTTAACTTAGGTCCCCCCCAAAGACCCAAACTGAATCTAAAGCCTCGGAGCACTCCTAAGGAAGATGATTCCTCTGCTAGCACCTCCCAGTCCAGTCGAGCAGCCTCCATCTTCGGAGGGGCGAAGCCTGTGGACACGGCTGCTAGAGAACGAGAGGTAGAGGAGCGGCTACAAAAGGAACAGGAGAAATTGCAGCGGCAGCTGGATGAGCCAAAATTAGAACGGCGGCCTCGGGAGAGGTGAGGTTATCAACGAATTTCCCATCTTTGAATCTCCCGGTTCTTAATTGGGGCATGACATTCCCAGGGACACTTGGGAAATCTGCGTGAATGATACTGGTTGTCATTTATCAGCCTTTGGTGTACATGGGCTCTGGTTGCCAGGTGCTCTGCAGTACGTGGACAGTTTAACCCAGTTAAGAATCGTTGCCTATCCCACAATTTTCAAAAGGCCTACTTGGTTTAACCTGCAACTAATATAAATCAGTGGTACTTTAATACAGGGCTCAGCAAATTGTAGCCTGGGCCTGTTTTTATAAGTCAAGTTTTATCACGGCCTTTAAGAATACTTTGCAAACCCTGCTTTAGTATATAAAATAAAACCCCACTATGGTGCGGTAAGTGGATTTCGCTCTTTTCAATTTACTCGAGGGGTAAAGTGGAAAATGTTTTCGCTTTTGTAAGTGTGGATTGTGAACTATTTACCGTTTATTTTCACTTGTGTGTATGTCGGTTATACTGTCTAGCGTTTCTTCAGGATACTGTGAGTCGTTACAGAGTATCACTGAAAGGTGGCATTGGCTCTAACAGGGTAGAAACCTGCTATGACAACATTCTGGAGAACGGCCTCACTTTGCATGCCTTGCAGAGCTGTGCTACCGGGCAGGTTGTAGATTGCTGGGAGAAGGTTCTTGACCCTAGCTGATGCTCACTGGGGTAGTGAGAGAGCTTCCTGTGTGCAGCTCTCAGCTGGTTCGAGGGAGAGAGAGATGCACACACCTGCCTACATACAGAGCAGGTGTGATAAAATATTAATAAGGGATGGCTCTTAAAGGGTCAGCATGGGTCCAAGGTGGCCTTCACCTGAGCTGGACATAAGTACTTTTTATTTCTCTTACATAGACACCCAAGCTGGCGAAGTGAAGAAACTCAGGAACGGGAACGGTCAAGGACAGGAAGTGAGTCATCACAGAGTGGGACCTCAGCCACTTCTGGCAGAAGTAAGTCAGACCAGGGTGGGTATCATATTATTGCCCTCTTCTGTAACCCATCCATGACCAAATTATGCAGAGACTTCGGGGTATAAAATTCGGTCTTGGACTCTATTTGGGTTATCCTGGGTTGATCTGAGCTTTACATCTCCTGCTCTGAAGAATCTGAGAAATGGGCACCACCAGAGGGAGACTTGGATGATCTATTTAATAATTTTTCACTAAAGAGTATACTTGACTGTTACATTTGTCTCTTCGTTTTATGTGTTGACATCTCAAAGTTTTGTTTATTCAGAGCAGTCATGGTCCTGTCGCTCTCCGAGCTGCTCCCAGGGCCAGCTTTTTTATAATTTTTTTTATGAGTTTTTTTGTTTGTTTGTTTGTTTGTTTGTTTAAGATTTTATTTATTTTCAGAGAGAGGAGAAGGGAGGGAGAAAGAGCAATGTATGGTTGCCTCTCACATGGTCCTCATTGGGGACCTGGCCCGCAACCCAGGCATGTGCCCCAACTGGGAATCGAACCGGGACCCTCTGGTTCCCAGCCCGCGCTCAATCCACTGAGCTACACCAGCCGGGAGGGCCAGCCTTTTTTAATGTCATATGACCAGAGCAGTGTCTCAAGTGATGATGTTCTCCTCTTGATTCTTCCTTATTAGAATTTACTGATTGGGCACAAGCATGTTTAATGTTTTGGAAACTGAATGGTGCTTATTGTGAGCCTGTTTTTTAAGGCTTCTGCTCCCAACTCCAAATTGATTTGTACTTGAGCATTTCAAACATGGCTCAAAGCTCAGGTGATTTGGAAATAGTCATCCACGTGGTGTAGAAGTTTTTCATACTGGAAATTACTCATAATGGAGTAGACTCTTAGTAACAAAATGTGATGCTTCTTTGTATCCCAGTAGAAGTGTGTTGGTTGGGTTGATTTGTATCCCTGCTTCTGAAGAGCTTGCACTTAAAATGTAAAAAGAATCTGACAAAATAAGCTCCTGATTTTAAGGAGACATTTGGTGCTTTAAAAAAAATACATGAGGATGTTCTGGTTTTCATAAATGTAAACGTTTGTTCGTATTGTGTTTTGTAATATAGTTCGTGTGTGTTGCTGCTCAAAGTTGGTCAGTGGTTCCTGGAGTTTGAGGTGTGGGTGTGGGTGTGTGTGTGTAATTCTCCAAGTGTGACTATTTTAACACTGAAGTTAGGAAGGCTATAACCCTAAAATAAAGAATACTCACTTATTCCTAGGAAAGGTCAGATGGCTATCCTTACAGAGTCATTTTTTTTCTATTTTTCTTGCATCAGTAAAACATTTTTTCTCAAAATGACATTTGGAAACCACTGGCTTAGGGATAATTTCATAATTTTGGGAGCCAAATTAGAGTCTGTATTTAAGAAAAATGATAGAAAGCAGTAAATGTGGATGTGGACCATTTCCCACTGTGTTGAAATCCTAATAAATAGATGGTTACACAATAAACCGCTTTTTCCTGGTAATTTTACCTTCCAACTCTGATTTCACAGATGTGCGAAGAAGAGAGAGTGAGAAGTCTCTAGAAAATGAAACACTCAATAAGGAGGAAGACTGTCACTCTCCAACTTCCAAGCCTTCCAAACCCGAGCAGCCTCTAAAGGTAATGCCAGCCCCTCCACCAAAGGAGAATGCGTGGGTGAAGCGAAGTTCTAACCCTCCTGCTCGATCTCAGAGCTCAGACACAGAGCAGCAGTCCCCTACAAGGTGAGTCAGCTTGGAAACCTAGCAGTCGGTTAGCTCTAGAATCTTAACTATTGTGGTGTCACGGTATGGCCAGGTCGCTTATCTGGTTAGAGCCTTGTCCTGATGGATACGTCAGGGCTCAGGGGTCGATCCCTAGTCAGCACACATAAAAGAATGGACCAATGAATGCATAACCAAGTGGAACAACAAGTCGATGTTCCCCCGCCCCCCTTCCTCTAATCAATAAATAAAAAATTTAGCCCTGGCTGGTGTGGCTCAGTGGATTGAGCGCCATCCTGCAAACCAAAGGGTCGTTGGTTTGGTTCCCTGTCAGGGCACATGCCTGGGTTGCGGGCCAGATCAGGTCCCCAGTGGGGGGGCACATGAGAGGCAACCATACACTGATGTTTTTTCCCTCTCTTTCTCCCTCCCTTCCCTCTCTAAAAATAAATAAATAAAATCTTAAAAATAAATAAATAAAATTTTAAAAAAATACTATGATGTCATGGTGGGAAGTGTCCTGTAGGGAGTTGGCCTTAGATAGCATCTTACATTGTCTTTGCTCTTGTATTTCAAATTCAGTGATAGACTAGAGCTGGCTCATAAGCACCAGTTTTTCCGTTTTCTAGAGTTTTGATAGCTGGTTGACATCACTTTGGTTACTCAAAATCTGCAGATACTGTGAATTAGAGCACACAGCGGTCACATGTTGGCAATATATCCTTGGCGGTGCCTTTACTTCCCTAAGTCTTAAGGTCCTCATTTGTAAACTAGAGAATAGCATAAACCGTGCATAGCTGTGATGACTCTAAAGGACATGGCACTTGCTGTTTAAGTCATTGCTTTTGTTGTTGTCTTTCCTGTGTCTAAAGTTCCACAGCGTTAAGTTGTATTTTTGGCTCTCTGTAAAGCTTACTGTACTTAGGAGAATGATTATAGTTTTATAGTTTCTTATCTCTTCCTTCCTTAAGACAGCTGATGATGTGATTGTATGTTTTCCTTCTAGTGGTGGGGGCAAAGTAGTTCCAGCGCAGCCATCTGAGGAAGGACCAGCAAGGAAAGGTAAGACCAAAGGGGAATGGGTTTTTCCACCTAGAGGCCTGTTAGAAGGCCTGTAAAGGAGCCATGAAACCCTGAACTTCAGTGTATTTTGCACCCAGTTTTGTGTTAAAGGTTCTTAGATGGTCTGCCTTTTCTTGCCAGTAGAGGGCAGGAGTGGGCTCTTTGGAGAAAGCATGGAGCCCTGCCCGTTCCTGGTAGAACATTTCTCTGAATGGGAGGGAGAGACGCGGAAGGAAATTCACATGCTCAGTACAGATTAGAAATGTCACCATCTGCAAGGCCAAGGCCACTGCACAGCATCGTAGGTTTCATTGCCAGTTTGCTTTTCATGATGGCGTAACCCTGCAGTGGAACTTTTTAGTGGACCTTGTTGGATGGGTGGGCGTGACATATTTAGAGAGAGTACGTGGGAAGAAGGGCTTAGGAAGGAAGTCTGGGCTGGGGTGAGGTTTAATTTCCCTCAGTACATCGGAGCACATTTTTCTCCAGCCTTAGGAAACGTAGGAGAGGGAGAGTAATTACTTTGCTTGCCTTCCATTTATTTTTGCTTCTCTATCCAAGCAGATGAAAATAAAGTGGATGGGGTGAGTGTCCCAAAAGGCCAAAGTGGGAACTCCAGCCGGGGTCCAGGAGATGGAGGGAGCAAAGACCACTGGAAGGAGTCAGATAGGTATGCATGTTCTCTCTCTCTTGTCGTTTGTAACTTTCGTCCGATGCTAGACACTTGTGTCTTTGTAATTAAGTTCTTGGTTCTGTAAGCATTGCCGTTCTAACTGTGAACAAACCAAAGTCAACCAATACAGACAGTTAAGTTCTGAGAATGTAGATAAACAAAATGTCCACATAGCAAGGACTGTTAACTGGAGCTGCCTGTTTTGTTTTTTGGTTTTTGTTGGTTATTTTTAGAGAGGAGAAGGGAAAGAGGAAGAGAGAGAGAGAGAGAAACCAATGTGTGGCTGCCCCTTACGCACCCCCCCACTGGGGACCTGCCCACAACCCAGGCATGTGCCCTGACTGGGAATCGGACCAGTGACCCTTTGGTTCGCAGGCCGGCGCTCAATCCACTGAGCTACACCAGCCAGGGCTTGGAGGTGCCTGTTGAATGCCTCAAAACTGCTAATGGGTGATGGGAGAGTGCTCTCATAAAGATGTGGCCTTACACTCACATCTCTGCAGGAAAGATGGCAGAAAGGATCAAGACTCCCGATCTGCACCTGAGCCAAAGAAACCTGAAGAAAATCCAGCCTCCGTAAGTGTCCAAGGCTTGCCCTCAACTTCCCTTAGCTCTCCCTTTTGAAACCTCCCTTACATTCAGGGCTGCAGAGTGATTGGAAGTAAGGCACTGCTGCTCATTTGAAGTAGTGGACGTTTAGATTAGCGTTTTTCTCTGTTCATACCTTTCACTACCCTCATCCCCTTGTCGAGATAAAGCGTGCTTGTATCACTAGGAAAAGAACACATGTGCCTCTGACAGCTCTCCCTAGCTGTGGAAAATGCTCCAGTGGAAAATGCTAACGAGCAAGCAGTGGTTGTGGTCTGGACTAAAGTATCAGTATCCTGTTTCCTGCATTTTGATGTGAGAATTCAAGGCCTTGGTCGTTTTATCACTCTTGTCTGTTATAGAAGTTCAGTTCTGCAAGCAAGTATGCTGCTCTCTCAGTTGATGGTGAAGATGAAAACGAGGAAGATTACACCGAATAGACCTCTACATCCTGTGCTTTCTCCGAGTCTCTCTCTACCCTGGAACATCGAGAGCAAATCAGACCTCTATCCAGACAAGACAAAATAAAACTCACCATCTCCTGGAGACCTTTCTTAACTTTTTTTTTTTTTTTAAACAATGAAATGAAATGAAATTCTTTTGCATGCTGCTGCAGCCTTTAAAGTATTGAACTAACTGGAGAATCGCCAATGTAGCCAGAGAGAAAGACGTATTTTAACAGAAAAGAAGTGCGGTTTTACACACATGCAGTTGCCTGTGTGATTAGTGCCTAGAGGCCTCCATTCAGGAAAATGGCAATGACAGTGATACAAAGTCTGGAATCTGGTTGGACAGTAGGGCAGGTATGGAGAAGAGTGTAAGATTCTTTAATTCTTATCCTAATGTGGCATATATTAATTCTCAAACATCTAAATAAGTTCTCCATTCTTGGAAAGGTAGGTTTAGTCTCTGAAATTTTAGTCTCCAGGAGGCTGCCAGCCCCTCCTCTTATTTAATTCTGAGTTAGTGGGGCCAGCCTAGGGGGAATTCCTTCATTTTTACCCCCCAGGGGGGTAGCTGGGAGTGAATCTATAGGCCACTAAAGAATAGGACTGCTTGGTGACCAAAATAAGTGGGGAAATCGTGGTTTGAAAAGAAGCTTTGGGGAGGTGATAAATTATTTGCACCAGTAATAGGGAAAATGGTATGACTTCCAATCAATACATGAATGGTTACTTCCTGCAGCAGGAAGCACTTAGGGGTGTGGGAATTCCCAAGTCTCTTACGTGTCCTGGTTTTGCCCTTTCTTAAACTAAATTATCCTTTCTGAAACTTCAGCTCTGCCCATATTCTGCTGAAATCTTGAAGCGTTATAAATTTTGACTCATCTTATGTTCCTTATCTCTTCTTTACTCTTACCTTCCGAAAAACAGCTTCTGTTTAAGCCACATACCCAGTCTCCTAGGCATTCTGTATCAGCCCCTGGGAGCTGTCCAATGAGGAATCACTGCTTTTCTCAAGTAAATCTTGGCTTCTTTGTCTTTTGACTCTCCTATCCATTCCTGCTCCTGCTGCTTTGACCCTTTGTACACCTCAGAAAACTCTAGAATTAATGGTTTTATGTGGTGAGTGAGGGTGAATAAATAGGGACAGTTAAAACTGGGAGCCTTTCTTATGACCTTGATTGGGGTTTTTGTTTGGGGCTTTTTATTTTGTGGGTTGTCGTTGGGGGGTTTTTTTTGTTTGTTTTTTTCTTTTTGTTTTTTTTTACACGTTTCCTTCTCTCCACTGAAATCCCACACCAATGTTCAGATTTATAATGTGGCCTAGACCAATGTGTGGTTTGGTTTGGTTTTGTTTTTTAGCTCCCCTTGAGAATAAATGATAATGGAGAGAACTATTTAACAAGGTCCTGGTTTCTCTTGCAACACAATAGCCTAACCTGCCTGCTTTTACGTGCACCTTTGTACTGTCAGTTCCGGAGGTGGTATCCTTATGGGCAGTATTGGTACCTACAGAGAAATTACACCTTGGTCTCTTGTTTGCAAGCGCTTCTCCCGTCGGTCCTGGATTGGGCCCTGCCCAGCCACGCAGGGGCGTTGGTTTACGAGTGCTGCAGCAGTGGGCGTCACAAATCATTACCCAGTGGATACGGAGGACATACCAAGTGAAATAACTTTAATAATTGGCTTGGATGGCTAGTAGCTAGGAAGTGGCTTTTAGGGAGATACCCAAGGTTGAAAGGGGTTTTTCTTTAGAAACCACTTGCTGTAGATGATGAAAAGATAGGGTTTGCCTTCTTCAAGTCTACTCCTTCCAAATAGTTGTATCAAAAGTGTTTTTTTCCCACTCCCCTTACCTTGTCGCCTGTTAAAACAGAAACAGGGATTTATGTCCCACTCCTCAATACATGTAAAATTTGTACAAAAATATCTTCTATGAAAATGATTTGTAATCTGTAGACTTACTACCTGGGAGATGTCTTGAGATGTGAATCCCATCCTTTGGGTTGTGGGGGGTTTTTTTGTTTTCTCCAAATAAATCTAATCTTTAAAGTTCATTTTCATGCTGAAATTCTTTAACAATACGTGCTCCCAGCGCCTCCCTCCTTTTTATGACTCCCCACTGAGAGTCTGCTACCCTACCTTCCCACTTCTGATTGGGTGCCGTTTTGTGCAAGTATGGGGCGGGGCAGGGGGGCTACGAGGGGAATCCAAGAACTGGGAATTCCCAACAATTCCCCTCCAGCATTTTTGCTGGATACTAACTTTTAATAGCACTTCAGCGCATCTGCAGTCCATTTACTAAGACAAGTGGAAGCTCCAGGGATAAAATCCTCATATCCTTGAGGCAATACCTCCATAAAACTCCACCTTTCATCAGATGCTGCCTCTGCTTTCCTGGGTTACACTGCACAGGGAGAATGGAGTCTGGGTTACTACTTTTCATCATCACTCAGGCTTAGTGGGAATTTTCCAAGCAGCAAGGACAGGCTGTTCATTGTTGCAAGGCAGGAAAGAGGTTAGGACAGTGGCAGAGAATCCTTAAGGTCACAAGGGGGTGGAGCACAGAGAGCCCAGGAAACCTCGAACAACAGTTTTGGGGACTCAGGGCCAAGGGGGGAGGGGGTATGGGGAAGTGAAGGGAGTTGGAAGTGTAGTTACACAAGTGGTTTTCCCCTGGGCCAAGTGCAGCAGCTGGTCTCATGGTTTCTTGCCAGTGCATTGATCTCTTCAAAGCTGAGGGGTGGGGCTCTGTGCAGCCTGTCCATGTGGGTTTAGGTACGAAGGGAAAAGGCCCTGCCCGGGCTGCCTTACGAGGCAGCACTCGCTACTGCGGCTTCGCCACAGGAATCAGTCTCAGTCACGCTGTCCAAGCCTGTTTCTAGCCAGTCCCCTTGCTGTGCAGTGCTGAGGTCTGGGTGAATGATGGAAAGTGGGGAAGGCCAACTTGAAGAAGGTTTATGTTGGTTGAGCACAGAAAGAATAGAGAGGAACTTCCTCTGCTGTGTCCCAAGAGGGAAAGCTAGGCACCAGTATGCCCTACAGCAGAAATGGATCCCAGAACTGATCAGCCTTGACTGACAACCTACTGCAGATCTCCGGCCACCAGAAGGATGCAGGTATGGCATCCTACTTTTACAAGGATCTGTTTTAGGTTAGTTGGGTCCCACGTGTGTAACAGGCCATGTAGTCTGGTTTGTCCTAAACAGAATCAAGCACTAGGCTCTGGATCCCAAGGCAGGGAGGATCCTAGTTAGTGCAGAGGGCCTCACCTCAAGTGCTAAGTGAGCTCACAGCATCTGGTTTCTCCGGAAGTGGGAAAGCTACACATCTGCTCCTGGGAAGCTGGGAAGCATTATTTCTCAAGACTTGTTGCTCAGCAACCATCCTAGCCCCTAGGGCCACAAGTGAAGGGGGGACTCGCCTTCCCTCACCCTCCCACCTCACCAAAAAGAAGGGGTTTGGAAAATGCAAGCTGTGCGGCTCCCCGCCCAGCTTCAGCAACCTCCCGGTTGGACAATACAAGCTCTGTCCTCAGCCAGAGAGCTGCCTCGAGTCAGTTCTGCTCTTCCCCCACTCTTCCTGGTTTCCAGCGCCCTGCCCTCCAGTGAAGTTCCCCTGACCCAGTGTTCTTCCAACCCTCAATGCCCTCCTCCCATCGTCCCCCACCCCAGGGATCTCAGCACACTGGGTCACAGACATGGGATCACCGCAGACCATGGAAGAGGGAGTTCAGCCATCGGTGCCAAGGTGGGCTGCCCTCTGCGTAATCAAGGTAAGAAAACCTGCATGGAGGGAGGGCGAGAAGCTGTACCTGAAATTGTTTCACCTTTACTAACATCATCCTGACTTTCTCCTCCCTTTCTGCAGTTCTTGGTCTGCCTGGCTGGCCCCATGTGCCACCCGTTTTTACTTCATTCCCACCAAGCCACCTCCTAAGTTTTCATTCTTACAACTTCTTGTAAGCTTGCTTTCTGCAGCCTCCTTCCCCTGGTCCCTACATTGATAGCAGCCGTCAAGTCTGAGCTGGTAGTTCACCTTCCCATCTATGACCCTCTCCCAATTCCTTAAAACCTCAGAAGGGGTTCCTCTTCGGGGGCAGCAACACCAGCGTGAGGGTGAGGCTGTAGCCCTGAGATTCAGCCGAGTGCCTCTCTGCTCAGTCCAGTCTGTCCTTTGGAGAGGAGAACCCACCCCCGTAGCATGTACCCCAAGTCCCAACCAAAGACTCTAATGACCCTGGGAAGGCAAAATGTTAAAAGAACTAGTGTATGCGCAAAGAAAAAAAAAATTCATAGCGCGTACATCTCGATTACATAATTAAATCTTGCCAAAATACATAGAATGATCTTCGACCCCGCCCCCACCCCGTAGCCTCTGATCCCTGTTGCTCTCCTAACTCCTACCTCTCCTCCCAGTCTCCTCCCTCCCAGCTGTATTTCAACCCCCAAGCCTTTCCTCCAGACCCCGGTGACTGGTCTAACCTCTGAGGCTGCCTGTTGGACACCAACTCAGCCAAGAGCAGTAAGATTAAGGCTCCCTAGTCCCAGCAACATCCACCCCTCCCAAATGCCAGTCTCTGGGGAACCCACATTGTCACCATGTGCTGGTTCACAGCCTCTTCCTTGCCACCAGATTGGAATCAGGTGCTCCACCCCCCTTAATCAAAACCAGACTTCGCAGCCTTTAACAAAGGCAAGGCGAGCACAGAAAGGTCGCAGGGATGGAGGGCCTTATAGCTGGTGCTACTGGCTTCTTTGAGGAGGCACTGGGCATTGAGCCCTGGGCACCGACTCCTCAGAATCTGCCTCCCCCACCCCCGCCCCCGCCCTGTTTCATCATGGAAAATCCAGGAGGGAGGAGAAGGAGGGGAGAAAGTTTCAGGAAGTGCTCACTGATAAAGAACATTGGGGAAGCCGAGAATGGAAATAGATTCAGAGCTTCTAGAAAGATATCCCTTCCCTTTACCTCCCACTCCAGGTGGCACAACTCAAACCAACCTGATGACCCATTACATCAATTCCAGGAAGTTCCTATCCAGTGCCAGATCCAGACACTGTAAAAAAAAAAAAACAAAAAACGAGCGGATAGGGGGTCGGGAATGATGTTAAACACAGAATGAACTTTCACATCCATTGGAAGCCTGGGACTTGAGTTAAATGTGAGGAAGACTTTTTAATAGAAGTCCCCCACTGAGTGGGAGTGACTGTCCAGCTCCAAAGCAGGGCGATAGATGGGCTGACTGTTGGAACTGCTTAGTGATGGTGATGGAGGAGGGGGGACACTTGATGTGAAGGTCCTCAGCTACGTCCTTTGAAAGGGGAGAACAGGTGACACCTGAGAAGTCTCCCATGAGGCAGAGGACCAGGGAAGGGTGTCCAGAGACTTGGGACACAAGTGACACTAGATATCTTCATCTCAATCTAGTGTTCCCGTGGGTAGGTGGTGCAAGCGCCACCAGGGCAGGCCGCCGGTGGGTCCGCACTTTGGGGTCAGGCCCAAACCTAAATACCCTGTGGAGAGGCCAATCTGAGAAAGGCCGTGGTAGTTTTCTGTATCCTGTTTCTAGAACCTTCTGGACTTCTGTCCAGCTTTTCTTCTGCGTCTGTCTGGTTCGTGTGGGTTTCTGACCTCTGTCCTCCATGTCCACCTTCCTCAAAATCTCCCCCCATCTCTCAGTCTGTCTCCGAGCGTCCCTACGCATCTCTGCGCTCCTTCCCCTCAGCTCTTTGTGAGCCGGTTCGCTGAAGGTGGGGAAAGAAGGGAAAGAGGAGGAGGGTGAGGGGCGGGAGCCGGCGGAAGGTGGGGATTGGAGCGGGGCAGGAGGGAGGAGAGCAGCGCGGGAGGGAGGAGAGGGCGGCGCGGCGGGGCGGGAAGGAGCCCTGGAGCGCGGCACCGCTCCCGCCTCCTGCGCCTCCCGCGCGGCCGCTTTGCGCGGGCCCGGCCGCGATGGGCTGGCCCGGGGGCTCCCCTTGTTGCTGCTGCCCCGCCCCGCCGCGCCCCCGCCCCGCCGGGCGCCCCCCGCAGGTGAGTGGCCGCGCCGTGCTGGGCGGGAGGGCGGTGGCCTATGCGTCACAGCTTAGGGACAGTGCCGGGGGCGGTCGCCAGGGGGCGTGGGGCTGCTGGGGCTCGAGGGGGCGCGGGGAGCCAGGCTGGCGCCCCCGGGCTGGAAGTCAGGGATCGGCGGGTCGCTGCGAGCCCAAACAGCTGGCAGCCGGGAAGGTGACCAGGGGGCGGGCCGCGGTCACACTCCAGTCGGGCAGTCATGCCTGCACGCGTATTTGTACGCACATGCCCCCGGGAACGGCATTGCTCAGTCCAGCCACGCACGTCCCGCACCAGGCAACGCTCCTCGAGCGCCTTGGGGCACGTTACCCAGCACTCAGGCCCCGGCCTTGGCGGGAACTGGCGGCCGCTTTGAGGCCTTAGCCTGGGATTGCTTGTGAGGGTTTTTCATTTCTACTTCACACCCGTGAAACTGAGGCATAAAGCAGGCACAGTAGAGGCTTATTTCCACTTTCCAGCCCCACTCCTCCGGCCCCCTTGTGCTGCTCCTCTCTTCTCCAGATCCCCCTGGGCACAACCATAGACCCCGCCTTCCGCCCCTCTCTCCTTCCCTGGGCCTCACCCCTCCTCTGTGGCGGCCAGGCTCGTAGCCTCTCATCCAACCACAGCTATTTCCAGGAAGGGGGAGTTTGGGTGGAGGGGTTTCTCCAAACAAACCCAAGGCTTCAGTGTGAGATGGGGACCAGGCTGGGGGAGAGGCTGACAGACTCTGGAATGTTCTAAACAGGAGAAGGGCCAGGGTCCTCCAGGGTCCAGCAATGCCTTCCCAGCCCTGTCCCAGTGAGCTACTTTTCCTCTTGGCATGGGCTGAGGAATCAGTGCTCTCTGTCTCCATCTTCCCTGGAAGGCGCCCCACAAGGCAAGGAAGGACACAAACCCATCTGCCCTTGCCACCCAGTACAGGGGTTAGTGACCCCCCAGGAGAGAAGAGTGAGGGTCAGAAGATGTTCGCAGACCTGTTGCATATGAGGGCAACTGCTGGGTGAGGGAACTTTCAGCCTCTCTGGAGGGAGCAGTAGAAAGGAGCATGCTGGAGGGGTCCTGGGCAATGGGGGCAGAGACAGGCCACCCACCCTACCACAGTGTCCCTCCTCCCCCCAGCAGGGCTGGGGACTGGATGAGGCCAGGCCCAGTTGCCCACACTGGCCAGGGGCCTGGAATGTCCTGGGATCCGGCCAGAGCTGGTGGGGTGGGAGTGGGTTGCAGAGCCAGCGCCCCTCTCCAGTTACAGGCTAGGGGCCCAGGCTTTGCCACACAGATGCCTCCCTCTGGGCAAGGTACCCTGGGGACAGACTTCCTGACCTGGAAGAATTAGAGCTTCTGAGAGAGGCCTCAGGCTAGGCCCAGCCCAGGCAGGTCCACAGAAGTGTCCTGAGTGGGCTCCCATAAGGAGACTCATCCAGAGAAGTCAGGATGAGACCAGTCCCAGGAGCAAGAGGGAGGCAGAGGGAAGTGGAAAGACCTGGTGGGAGATGCCAGAGCTGGGGGAGTCGCCTGAGCTCTGGGACATTCAGTAAATGCCATGCAAATGAAGGGGCAGTGGAAGGGCGGCAATATTTGCACATTCTTTCAAGTGACAGCTCTTGCTGGTTCAAGGGGCTGCTCTCCAAGGCTTGGGGCTGAGGACCCCTCAGACCATCAACCCCTTACATTTTGGGAAGATTACTTTCCTCGTTTCCAAGGCCGCAATCCACCTCCTTCCCTAGACTCCCGGGACAGGAAGTTGGCTATGTTCCCAGGAGGGAGGCAGGAGGCCCATGGAGGGCTGTGGAGTCTGTGTTGGGAGGGGGGCCTCCTGTCCAGTCCTCAGGTCCTGGGACAGCTGCTCAGGAAGAACAGCAGAGCAAGGAGAGCCATGAAGGTAGTACTCAGGCTTTGGGAGAGGGGCAGCCCTAGGGCCCAGGCTGGAGGGCCTAAGTGGCAGGGCTCCAAAGAGGGGCCAGAGGTCTGAGAAGCTGGGTGGAAACCAGCCCGGAAAATGAGTGAGTGGAAGACTGTGTCAGGAGCAGAGCTGCTGGGGGCTGTGAGGAGAAGGACCTCAAATGCCTTGGGCTGGGGTAGGAGAATGGATTACTCCTGTGGGCAAAGCAGACTTCTGGCTGGAATTTGCCTTCCAGTGTGAATGGGGGAAGGAGGGAGCATGCATGTTTCCCTTTTTGCAACCAGTGAAACTGAGGCAGGAAGCTGGCCTTCAGTCAGTTCCATTTGCCCTGACCCTCAGGAAGCACTCCTGATCCTCAGATCCTGGGCTAGCCAGGATCCTGATTCCTAGGTCCCCTCCCCCCACCTCCCACAGGAAGTCCCCAGAGAGCCTGAGAGTTCAGGCTGGAAGGCTGGCCTGGACAGGACTTGGTGTTCCCTGCCGCTGGCCCTTGAGTCCTGCCATGAGACCTAAATTCCCACCCTGCCCCACCAGGGTGGGGCGGGGGGTGGGGGCGGGGAGGGGACAGGATCTCAGGTTTCTTGCAGATCCCTGGATAGGGTAGATCCCTGGGCATGGGGAAGCTCCAGAGCAAGGGGATGGGGAGGGGTGGGGGCGGGTGAAAAAGATCTTGGGCTGACACTCCCAGCAGGGTAGATCCTGGGAATCTGATCTCCTGGCCTCCCCCACATCCTCCCCCCCACCCCACTTCCTGGAGCAGCGACCTGCCCCCTTCCCGCCTGTACTCCCCTCCACTTCCAGGGCTGGGCTTCTCTTCACACCAGCCAGACAGCCTACCCTCCACCCAGGGGAAGCGGCTGCCTCCGCCAGGCCGCTTCCAGGAAGCCCCGGGCCAGGCCCCAGCATTGTTTGGGGCCCGTGGCCGGCACCCCAGCCAGAGGGACACCATGAAGTCCAGCGGCCCCGTGGAGAGGCTGCTCAGAGCCCTGGGGAGGAGGGACAGCAGCCGGGCCACCAGCAGGGTAGGAGTGCCCACCAGCTGGGCAGAGGAGGGGCAAGGGTGGAGGTGTGGGCAGTGGGGGAGGGGGCCAGGAGATCAGATTCCCAGGCCAGACCCTCTTCCTCAGCCTTCTCCCCCTGCCCTGCATCTCCGCTTTTCTCTGTCCCTTCAGCTGTGGCACGAGCAGAAGTTTGGGTTAGAGCAGAACCGGTGTCAGTTTTGGCTCCTCTATCACCTCCCTACCCTAGCCCAGGCCAGCCCTGGGGGTCCTGGCCCCCTACACCTGCGTCTAGGTATACTTCATTGTGGGACTTTTCCAGTACTACCCTGGAGCTCTAGAGTAAGGCTAAACCCAAGCTGAGAAGTTTGGGGGAAATGGGGCAGGAGCGGTGAGGAAGGGAGGGAGGCAGCCAGGTCTCAGAAGTGCCTTAGACACAGGGGGTTTGCTTTCCGCTGATGCTGTCCGTGTGTTCCACTCACACCAAATGCACCCAGGTTTCCTAGTGGGTCCAGCACGTTCGGCCCCACTTAGGAGAGTTCAGCTGCTGCTTTAATCCAGCTCCTTCAGGGACAGACAGTCAAGAGACCGGAGGTGCTGCCTGGGTTCCCAGGCTGGGGGGCCTGGAGACCCAATCGCTCCCTTTCCCCACATGTGTTCAGCCTCCCTGCAAAAGCAGCATGAGATAATACTTTAGAAGGGAAGGGAACAGGAACTTGAACTCCAGAGGAGAAAAATGGGCAGGAGAGTGGGGGCGAGGAGGCAAATGGTCCCCAGACAAGGATGGGAGGAGTGAACCACAGTGGGAGGGATGGGACTAAGGTAGGCCTGGGCCATGAGGGAGCATCCCAGCCTCCTGCATCACTGCACCTCTGGGTCGGGAGGGCCCCCCCCCATTCAACGCTGGTTTCCCACTTGAGCTTTCTCAAAGGACACGACAGGGTGCTCACTACATCCAGAAGTAGCAAGGCAGCTCCCTGTCTTCCCCAGTGTCATGCTTCTGTCCGCCTCTCCCTCCCGCATCACCGCCCGCCTGCTTACACAACTGCGGCCTGCAGCTCAGTGCACAATGAGTAAACATGTTGTTCTTGGGGGGGGGGGGGTGGCGGGGGCGGAGGCGAGCATGTCAGCTGCCTGGAGCCTGGGGACAGGAGCCAGGGAAGCAGGACTGGCTGAGGCCACTCCTGCCAGGTCAGTCTGGGTGCTGCTGCCTGACTTATCCTCTGTTCTTGCCTGGACCCCTGCCGCTCACTCTGCACATGAGCCTTCATCTGGGGAGGGCAAGATGGGAGAAACAGGGGGCCTCATAGAGGACAGTAAGAACACCCCCACCAGGAGGAGAGCTCTCCGGTTTGTGGGGGAGGGGCACTAACCACAAGGATATCACATACCAGGGCCACGTGAGGGACCTAAGTGATCCCCTGGGGAGGAGCTGACCCAGCAACGGTGACGCAAGGGACCAGATTCCATGCACTGTCAAGGACAGACCCCACAACTGGCCGGAAACAGCTGTGGCCAAGCATGTCCCATGAGTTTAGGGACTTCAGTTGGGCTGGAGAAAGAAAGGAACCAGTAGTGCTAAGGCCCAGGCCCAGCCCCGGAGATGGGCCCACTGGGAACGGACACCTCTGTCTGTGTCTGTCCCTCCACCCCTAGCCTAGAAAAGCTGAGCCACATAGCTTCCGGGAGAAGGTTTTTCGGAAGAAACCACCGGTCTGTGCAGTATGCAAGGTGACCATCGATGGGACAGGCGTCTCGTGCAGAGGTGAGGCACCTGCTCTGTGACTCTGAGCCTCCACCCACCACCACTGTCACACAGCTCCAGCCAGCAGACGCACAGAACGTAAACAGTGTGCATGCTGCCCCTCCAAACAGCCCTTGTTCCCCATGACAAACACCCCCAGAAACGCAGGAGACCCCAGTACAAGGACTTCCCACCCTGACCTGTGACCAGGGGCTTCCTTTCCTCCCTTCCTTCTCGCCCCCACCCACCCTAGAACATTACCTTGGCTCCCTCCCATCCCAGCCTGGGCAGTAGTACCTCACTGCCATTCTCTGCCCCTGCTCCCCGATTCCACCTCAATGCAGCTGGAATTCTGGAAGTCCCAAGGTCTGGTCCAGGGCCTGGGGAGATGGGAGAGGGTCACTCCTTCCACTGCCCCAGAAGACCTCTGCTAACCCCTACTCTCCCTATCCCTCCCCAGTCTGCAAGGTGGCCACGCACAGAAAATGTGAAGCAAAGGTGGGTACCTGGTGGGGGGAAGGGGACTAGGGTCCCTTCCTCCTCCAAAACAGGCTTATGCAGCCACACTAGCATAAACCCTCCGCCTCTCATCATCGGGGAACCCCTGCTGAGGTGGGAGAGGGTGCTGTACCGGGCCCTTTAAGAACCACCCTACTCCACCTCCTGCAGGGCTGGCCCAGGCGGGTGGACAGCTAGACAGCGTTTGTCTTGGTGCTGTGCCCAGGCTGCAGCTGGCAAGAGGGTGGGGGTGGGGAATGAATGAGGAGGAGGAAGGGTGGGGTGGGTGGGTGAGGGAGCGGGATTTCAGAGACGGGGAGCCGGATGGGTTGTGCCTTCCCTCTGGGGAAGGGACCTCGGGATGCCTGGGTGGGTCTCATCCTGGGCCCTGGAGAAGCTAGGCAGAAGGTGCGAGCTGTTGATGGCACCCACTGCCCACTGTGGACCTGAGACTGCCCCTCTCCAGGAGGTTCCCTGGTCCCCCTCCTGCAGTGCAGGGTCCCCAGGCCCATGGAGCCGGCCTGGGGAAGCTGCGCGCCCAGGGGCGGGGTCTCCCGGTGAAAGAGGCCAGTGTCCAGCCCTGGCCATGGCCTGCCTGCGTGGCTCTATATATAACTGCTGCCCTGCAGCTGGATGAATGGGGGTCTGTGTGGGCACAGGGCTGGGAGCCAAGAGCAACAAGTGGGGGGCCTCAGCTGAGGGACCTAGAGGCCAGAGGAGAGGCTCCCTTAAATAGAGGAACTTCAGCTGGAGCCTGCACCCATCTCCTGACAGCCCCTCCACCTGGCTGAAGCTGAGGGGTGGCCCCATCCTTAAGGCCAGGAGAGCCCATTTCACCAGGAGCTTAGCCCCCCACTCGGGTCTCCTTCCAGGTGACTTCATCCTGCCAGGCCTTGCCTCCTGCAGAGCTGGTGAGTGTGCTTTGGGGTGGGGTGTGGGAGGCGAGGAACCTGGCTGTGGAGTCCAAAGGGCTGGTGGCCACAGAGGGCCACCCCCCAGAGGGTTACCTTGAATGAACTGCTGTGGATATTGGTCATCCTGAGAGGGAAAAAATGTCTGAGCCCTCCGCTCAGGAGTCTAGCCTGCTGGGGGCTAGGACTCCTCTCCCCTTGTCCAGTACAGCCCTCACAGGGACACTGGCAGGCGCCTCCACCTCCCCCAGGCCTCCACTGGTCCTTGCTCCTGCCCTAACCACTCCCCTTTCCCTCCCATCTCCCTCCAGCGGAGAAACACGGCCCCCGTGAGGCGCATAGAGCACCTGGTAAGGAGATGCTGGAGGGGGCGGGGCAGGGGATGGAAGCAGGTAGCTCTTGGAGTGAGGACCTAGGTTTCTTCTGAGGACAAAAGTTCTTGAAGCTCTGGAGTGGGGATCCTAGATTTGGGGGGGACACCCAAAGAGATGCTTGCTCATCATCTCATTTCATCCACCAGGGATCCACCAAGTCTCTGAATCACTCAAAGCAGCGCAGCACGCTGCCCCGGTAGGTGAGGGAGCTGGAGGTGGTCCCACTTGAGCCCTTTCCGCAGTCTCCACTCTTCAGCCCAGGGCAATGGCCCCCAACAAAGTGGTTCGGGACAGCCTCATGCCCCCAATTGGTCCCACCCACCCTCAGGACCCGGGAAGCCTCACCTGCAGTCGGCCGACACCCTTCCATCACACCAGTCCCCTCCGCAAGCCCGCCCCTCCGTTCCTCACGCAGTTTCGCTCATTCTAGGAGCTTCAGCCTGGACCCGCTCATGGAGCGCCGTTGGGACCTGGACCTCACCTACGTGACTGAGCGGATCCTGGCCGCCGCCTTCCCTGCACGGCCCGACGAGGAGAGACACCAGAGCCACCTGCGCGAGCTGGCTCACGTGCTGCAATCCAAGCACCGAGACAAGTACCTGGTGAGGGGCGGGGCCTGCCGCAGTCAGCCAATGAGAGGACTGAGAAGTCCAGCGGGGCCAGGCTGCACCCTGACGTCAGACCCTCGGAGGAGGGGCCGGATGGGCTCTAGTGGGTAGGGGCCCGAGGCGCAGATGGAACCGATCTGGAACCAGGACCCGGGCTATCTATCCCAGCTGGGCAGGACCTTTGCAACCTCCTCATTTTGGAGAGACTCCTAGGGTCACAGCCGGTGATACCACCTCCATGCATCACCGCGCCTCACTGCATCAGGTCTAAAACCTCCCCACTTTTCTTGCAGCTTTTCAACCTTTCAGAAAAAAGACATGACCTGACCCGCCTAAACCCCAAGGTAGGAGGGGATTAAAACCATTAAACCGAATCATCCCCACCCCTAAAGCCCCCGACCTCCTCCTAGTTATTAACAGGAGCAACTGGCATCTATTTTCCTCTGAAGCACTTTCCCCTGTGACATATACTTGAGACACCACAAAGCGTGTGCAGCAGGTATCAACCCACTATGCGGGTGCGGAAAGTGCCGAGGCTGCGTGGACAGCCAAGGGTCTGACCTTGCCCCAGACCCCTACGCCCTGTCCCTTTTCCACCTGTCTGTCTTTGCTTGTGGCCCCCACTCCCAGTTTCACCCCTGTGCCCCCCCACCAGGTGCAGGACTTTGGCTGGCCTGAGATGCATGCACCCCCCCTGGACAAGCTGTGCTCCATTTGCAAAGCCATGGAGACCTGGCTCAGCGCTGACCCACAGCACGTGGTCGTGCTGTACTGCAAGGTGGGCTGCAGCCTCGGGCGTGCGGGGCTGAGGGCCCTCAGCCCGGAGCCCCAGCAGGCCCTCTATCCCTGTGTCTGTCCTCAGGGGAGCAAGAGCAAGCTCGGGGTCATCGTCTCTGCCTACATGCACTACAGCAAGATCTCTGCAGGGTGAGGCTCCCCGCCCCTGAGCGGCCCCTTCCCCAACGGCCCTTCCTCCCGCTGGTCCTCGACCAGCCCATGTCCCCTGAAGCCCCACCTCTGTGTTCAGAGAGCCACTTACGATAAATCTGACATTGCCACCTCCTTTTTCTCG
Organism: Micronycteris hirsuta; assembly: GCA_004026765.1. NCBI lineage: Eukaryota > Metazoa > Chordata > Mammalia > Chiroptera > Phyllostomidae > Micronycteris > Micronycteris hirsuta. Next base: position 50,860 of record PVJI01005000.1, read on the forward strand.
CTTGTACTCCGCCACAGTTCTCTGGGGCTGCCGTAACAAAGGGCCACACACTGAGTGGCTCGAGACAACAGAAATGTATTGTCTTGGTTCTGGAGGCTGGAAGTCTAAAGTCGGGGTGTCAGCAGGGCCGCACTCCTCTGAGACTCTGGGCAGAGCCCGTCCTTGCCTCTTTCTAGCTGCTGGTGGTGGCCAGCGGGCCTCGGTGTCCTCGGCTTGTTGCTGCATCACTCCAGTCTCTGCCTCCACCACCACTTGGCCTTCTTCCTGTGTCTCTGTCTCTTCTCTTCTTCTGAGGACACCAATCATATTGGATTAAGGGCTCACCCTACTCCAGTATGACATCTTAACTAATTACATCTGCAACGACCCTATTTCCAAATAAGGTCACATTCTGAGGTACATATCTTTTGAGGGGGGACACAGTTCAACCCATAACATGGTCTTATTGCCCCATTTTACAGATGAGGAAACTAAAGCTCAGGGAACAATTGTTTGAGGTCCAACAACTAGTAAAGTGTATGTGGGGTTTCTGGTTCTCTTTACTACCACTCTAGGCTTCCTCTAGACTTGGGGGTCACCCCTGTCACCCTCCCCTGGGACTTAGGGGTAGGGGACCACAGTGGAGACCAGCCCCTCACCCCCTGTACTTGTTTGCTCTCCCCAGGGCGGACCAGGCACTGGCTACTCTTACCATGCGGAAGTTCTGCGAGGACAAAGTGGCTGCAGAGCTGCAGCCCTCCCAGCGCCGGTGAGCAGCCTGGGTGGGGATGGGCCGGAGGGTCCATGACCACCAAAGCCAAGTTCTTGTCATTCACATCACGTGCTTTAATGTTACACTTCTGATGTGCCAAGTGCTGAGAATTCAGAACAAACAGCGTCCTTGCTACTACAGAGTAGAGTAGAAGTCAATAAACCTGTGATAAATAGGAAAGATCATTTTGGATGATGACAAGCGCTATGAAGAAAATAAAGCGGAGTCTCATGGTAAAGAGAGACTTGCAGGGCCTGCCTCTATAAGGTCTGAGGGAAAAGCGTTCTAGGTAAAGGGGACAGCAAGTATAAAACCTTTGAGACAGCGAGACCGATTCAGATTAGATGCAAGGAAGAACTTCCTGGTGACTGGAATGGAAGGGAAGTACCGAGGAGAAGGGCAGGCCTTCCAAGGGCGGGTGGGGGTGCAATGCTCCAAGGAGACCACCAGAGGAAGGGGCTTATGTTCGTGACCTAACCCCCCCCCCCCCACCAGATATATCAACTACTTCAGCGGCCTGCTGTCTGGCTCCATCAGAATGAACAGCAGCCCCCTCTTCCTGCACTATGTGCTTGTGCCTGTGCTGCCAGCCTTCGAACCTGGCGCCGGTGAGTCTGCCCGGGACGCGCTCCATGGGGGGCCACGCTCCTGGGGGGCCGCTCCCCACTCCTCCAGCTCAGCACCTCTCATGTGCCCTCTTGCCCCTCCAGGCTTTCAGCCCTTCCTCAAGATCTACCAGTCCATGCAGCTTGTCTACACATCCGGGATCTAGTGAGTGCTGTGTTCCCAGCCCCCCGTTTCTCCAGCCTCCCCAAACACCTGGGCCTCCAGCTCTAGCCCCTGTACCTGAAAACCGGTACCGCCATGGAATCCACTTTACAGATGGGGAAGCTGAGGCTCAGCTAAAGGTCTCTCACTCAGGGCTCAGACGCCCATCTCCCCACTCCCTCCTGACTTCACAGTCAGTCCCGAGCCCAGGGACCTCTGGTTCAGCTCTGCCTTCTCCCCTCTTCCACAGTCACGTTGCAGGCCCTGGTCCCCAGCAGCTCTGCGTCAGCCTAGAGCCAGCCCTCCTCCTCAAAGGCGATGTCATGGTGAGGGGGCCTTGGCAACGAGGAGTCTTGGAGATGGGGTGAGGGGTGGTGTCGTCTCTGGCCAGCAGCACAATCTCTGGTGAATTGTGAATTCAGTCCAGGTTGGAGGGTAAAAAGGGAGTCCCCTAGGTGGGTCACCTTGAGGCTGAGACAGGGCAGAGCTGTGGCCGGGCAGTACCCGGGGTGGAAGCACAGAGCAGGTGTGAGTGGACATGAGCGCCTGACCCCAGCCTCCCTCGCCCAGGTGACGTGCTATCACAAGGGCGGCCGGGGGACAGACCGGACTCTGGTGTTCCGAGTCCAGTTCCACACGTGCACCATCCACGGGCCACGGCTCACCTTCCCCAAGGACCAGCTGGACGAGGCCTGGACTGGTGAGCGGGGGACGGTGGTATGAGGGCCAGAGCCCGGGAAGGGTAGGCGGGTGGGCAGGCAGGCAGGGGCCCGGCCTCTCACTGTCTGCTGTTCACAGACGAGAGGTTCCCCTTCCAAGCCTCGGTGGAGTTCATCTTCTCCTCCAGCCCTGAGAAGATCAAAGGTAAGAGCAGATCCTGGGGTCAAGGCCAAAGGCTGTCTCCCTGCTCCTCACCACTTGGGCCTCCCACAGGCAGCACCCCACGGAACGACCCCTCAGTCACTGTGGACTACAACACGGCAGAGCCCACCGTGCGCTGGGATTCCTATGAAAACTTCAACCAGCACCACGAGGACAGTGTGGACGGTGTGTGCCGCCGGCGCAGGGGTGGTGGGAGGTGGAGGTTTGGGGTGCACTCCGTCCTCCTCAGACAAACCCACCTCCCAAGGGACACCTCCTAAGCTGGAGTCTCCAGGGCTGTCCCCTGTCATTAAGGCTCTCTCTCTGTCTCTCCCTCTTTCTCTCTCCCCTTCTCTCTCTTTCTCCTGTCTGCCCACCCTTCCTGCTCCTCTCCCCACGTAGGCTCCCTGACGCACACCCGTGGCCCTCTGGATGGCAGTCCTTATGCCCAGGTGCAGCGGGCCCCCCGCCAGACCCCACCGGCACCCTCTCCAGAGCCGCCCGCACCCCCGCTGCTGTCCGTCAGCAGCGACTCAGGCCATTCATCCACTCTCACCACGGAGCCAGCCACAGAGTCTCCTGGCCGGCCACCCCCAACAGCTGCTGAGCGGCAGGAGCTAGAGCGCCTCCTGGGAGGCTGTGGAGTGGCCAGTGGGGGCCGGGGGGCTGGGCGCGAGACAGCCATCCTGGATGATGAAGAACAGCCCCCTGCAGGTGGAGGCGCCCACCTTGGAACATATTCAGGTCACAGACCTGCCCTCAGCCGCCATTGCTCCTGCCGCCAGGGCTACCGGGAACCCTGCGGAGTCCCCAATGGAGGATACTACCAGCCAGAGGGAACCCTGGAGAGGCGGCGGCTGGCCTACGGGGGGTACGAGGGGCCCACCCAGGGCTATGCTGATGCTTCGGTGGAGAAGAGGCGCCTCTGCAGATCGCTGTCCGAGGGGCCATACCCCTACCCCCCTGAGCTGGGGAAACCAACCAGTGGGGACTTCAGCTACCGCTCCCCAGGCTACCGGGAAGTGGTGATCCTGGAGGATCCTGGTCTGCCTGCCCTGTGCTCCTGCCCTGCTTGTGAAGAGAAGCTGGCGCTGCCCACAACAGCTCTTTATGGGCTCCGGCTGGAGAGGGAGGCTGGAGAGCGGTGGGCAAGCGAGGCTGGCAAACCTCTCCTGCACCCAGTGCGGTCCGGGCACCCACTGCCCCTGCTGGTGCCAGCTTGCGGGCATCACCATGCCCCAATACCTGACTATAGCTGCCTGAAGCCACCCAAGGCAGGCGAGGAAGGGCACGAGGGCTGTTCCTACACCATGTGCCCTGAAGGCAGGTATGGGCATCCAGGCTACCCTGCCCTGGTGACATACGGCTACGGAGGAGCAGTTCCCAGTTACTGCCCAACATATGGCCGGGTGCCTCACAGCTGTGGTTCTGCAGGCGAGGGCAGAAGGTATCCCAGCCCTGGTGCCCACTCCCCACGGGCTGGCTCCATCTCCCCGGGCAGCCCGCCCTATCCACCGTCCAGGAAGCTGAGCTACGAGATCCCTGCAGAGGAGGGAGGGGACAGATATCCATTGCCTGGGCACCTGGCCCCAGCAGGACCCCTGACATCTGCAGGTGAGGGGCACTGGTGAGGAGTGCCTAGGGCACAGAAGGGTTCTGGACTATGGTTGGGAAGGCACAGAGTGAGAAAGAGCTTAGCCAGACGGAGGGCCTGTTCCTGGCTCACAGCTTCTGCTCTCCCCTTCCCTGCAGAGTCGCCTGAGCCAGCGTCCTGGGGGGAGGGCCCCAGCAGGCACAGCACCCTGCCTCGGTCCTCGCACGATGTCCAGTGCAGTGCCTCTTCAGAGATGTCTGGTCCCTCCACACCCCTGCACACCAGCAGCCCAGTCCAGGGCAAAGAAAGGTAGGCAAGCAGCTCCTTTTCCAGGTTGACACTGAAGGCTGGAGTGGGGGGGCAGTTCACAACAGGGGCTCGAGGCCCTGCTGACCACCTGCCCTCCCTCCCCGCAGCACCCGACGGCAGGACGCCAGGTCCCCCACCTTGGCACCCACTCAGAGACTGAGTCCTGGCGAGGCCTTGTTGCCCGCATCCCAGGGAGGTGCTGAGAAGCCTCCTGAACTGCCAGCGAGAAGTGGGCTTGAGCCTCCGGCCCCTAGCCCCTTCTCCCCGACCTCCCCCCCCAGCTCGCCCAATGACTGGCCTCAGGAGAGGAGCCCGGGGGGCCGCTCAGATGGTAGCAGTCCGAGGGGCCCTGTGCCCACTACGCTGCCCGGCCTCCGCCACGCCCCCTGGCAGGGCCTTCGGGAGCCCCCGGACAGCCCAGACGGGTCGCCCCTCACCCCTGTGCCCACCCAGATGCCCTGGCTTGTGGCCAGCCCAGAGCCACCTCAGAGCTCGCCCACGCCTGCCTTCCCCCTGGCGGTATCCTATGACATCAGTTGCCCCACCCAGCCTCCCCTTCCCGAGAAACGCCACCTGCCGGGGCCTGGGCAACAGTCAGGCCCCTGGGGCCCAGAGCAGGCATCACCACCAGCCAGAGGCACCAGCCACCATGTCACCTTTGCACCTCAGCTCCCAGATAGCACCCCTCAACTTCCAGGTACAAAGGCCTTGAGGGAGAGGGTGTGGGGAACCACCTTGGGAGAACCTTTTTCCCAGGGAGGGGCATGGTGTGGGGATTGGGAGCCCTGGGGCCAAGCTCAGCCCCTCCCTGTCCTAGAGCCCCCTGTGCAAGAGAGCCAGAGCAACACCAAGTTTGTCCAGGATACGTCCAAGTTCTGGTACAAGCCACACCTGTCCCGTGACCAAGGTGAGGGGCCAGCCTGCCCGCCACTCCCACCTTCCAGGGCTCCATCTGGGCTTTGGGCCCAGTCTAGCCTTCCGTTGGCAGCCTATTGCCTACCCCCCCTTCCCCCGGTCTCAGTGTTTACTCTGAGCTGAGCTGCGCACTAGCAGGTGATTCTGGGATTTGTGCCCAAGGAGGGTTGGACTTAATGTGGTCACTGCCCTGTGAACGCGAAAGTTCTGTGCTCGGGTGCCCAACACTGCCACACTGTTAGGCCTAGGGGGCTGACCGGCTTGCGGAGCTCAGTCAGCCCTGGGCAAACTTCTCCTCCCGCCTCCCCCAGCCATTGCCCTGCTGAAGGACAAGGACCCTGGAGCCTTCCTCATCAGGGACAGTCATTCATTCCAAGGAGCCTATGGGCTGGCCCTCAAGGTGGCTACACCCCCACCCAGTGCCCAGCCCTGGAAAGGTACACAGTGCCCAAACCCAAGCAAGAAGGGGAACGGAGTGGGCAGGTGCAGAGACAAGGAATGGTGGGCCACACCATTTCTTTTTTTTTTTTTAAGATTTTTAGAGACAGGGGAAGGGAGGGAGACAGAGAGGGAGAGAAACAGCAATGTATGGTTGCCTCTCACGAGGCCCTCACGGGGACCTGGCCTGCAACCCAGGCATGTGCCCTGACTGGGAATCAAACCGGGACCCTTTGGTTCCCAGCCCGCGCTCAATCCACTGAGCTACACCAGCCAGGGCCCACGCCACTTCTTGGTGGGAGGGACAGGAAGTGACTCTCACGCTCTGGAAAGAATCCCAACAGAATAGAAGGCAGGAACCTGGAATCTGATAAAGCCTTCCTCTCCTCTCCCGGCCTCTCAGGGGACCCCTTGGAACAGCTGGTCCGCCATTTTCTCATTGAGACTGGGCCCAAAGGGGTGAAGATCAAGGGCTGTCCCAGTGAGCCCTACTTTGGTGAGAAGCAGGGGTGAGGAGGCTTCACCGGGTTGGTTTAAGGAGGCCAAGGGATCACAGGAGGGTGGAAGGAAAGCTGGGGCTCTCTGTGGGCACCTCAGGGGTTTTCTCACCTGTCGCTGCAGGCAGCCTGTCCGCCCTGGTCTCCCAGCACTCCATCTCCCCCCTGTCCCTGCCCTGCTGCCTGCGCATTCCCAGCAAAGGTGGGTGTTTGTTGTCTGCTCTCCCACCTCTCCCCGCCCATGGCCACCAAAGGCAGAATCCAAGGGCCTGGCTCCCAGCTGGCCTCCCCTTGGGGCGGTGAAGGGAGTTGTGCAGCTCCTAGGGAACGCCACCCGCTCCCCGCTGACCTGCGCTGTTGGCCATTCCCTCAGATCCTCTGGAGGAGACCCCAGAGGCCCCAGTGCCCGCCAACATGAGCACAGCGGCGGATCTCCTGCGTCAGGGTGCCGGTAGGGTTCTCTGCCTCCGCCCATCCCTCTCCCTAGGCACCACGGGGGCACTGCAGATAGAAGCATAGGACACTGAAAGGCCTTGAGATGGATGGGCCCTGCAGGTGCTTTTAAACCCCAAAGGCAGGGGTGGGCGAGGGGGCCCTCAGGCTAGGTTCTCAAACATTTGTGAACAGGAGAATCCTGGGGAGGAGGGCTTATTAGAATGCAGATTCTCAGGCCTCTTTCCAGTGTTTCTGACTGTAGATCTCAAGGAATCATAGAATCTGCTTTTTTAACAGGTTATTTATGTGATGCTAATGCATTCTGAGAAGTGATAGCTAGGGAAAGTGCAAAGGTGGTGGGGTGGGGGGATGAGGGGGAGAGAGATCGGGGGGCTAGCAGACCGTGCCCCCCACCCACTTCTTGCCCACATAGCCTGCAGTGTGCTCTACCTGACCTCAGTGGAGACGGAGTCACTGACGGGCCCCCAGGCAGTAGCCCGCGCGGGCTCTGCTGCCCTGAACTGCAGCCCCCGCCCGACACCAGCTCTTGTCCACTTCAAGGTCTCAGCCCAGGGCATTACGCTAACAGACAACCAAAGGAAGTACGTGTGCCAAGCCCCTGGATAAACCCCCAAGCTTAGACCCTTGGGACCCCAATTTCTAGGTGATTCCCCCCTCCCTCCTCTTCGCAGGCTCTTCTTTCGCCGCCATTACCCAGTGAACAGCATCACCTTCTCCAGCACTGATCCTCAGGACCGGAGGTGAGCCTCCCTCCCAACCCCGCCCTCCCGCAGCCCCACAGACCAGCCCCTGCCCCAGCCCCTCCTTTGGTAGCCGCTCCCTGGGGTGCGTGCCTACACAGCTCTCTCCCTTCTGCAGATGGACCAACCCCGACGGGACCACCTCCAAGTAAGCTTCCCCATTACTGCAATCCTTGCCCCTCCTGGGGCCGAGGTGCCTCCTTACTCCCCAAGCCTGCTCTGCAGTCCCTTGCAGAAGGGGTGCAGAGCCCTCTCCCAACCCTGCCTGTGTACCCCTAGGATCTTTGGTTTCGTGGCCAAGAAGCCAGGAAGCCCCTGGGAGAATGTGTGTCACCTCTTCGCAGAGCTTGACCCTGATCAGCCTGCAGGCGCCATTGTCACTTTTATCACCAAAGTTCTACTGGGCCAGAGAAAATGAAGGAAGGCCACAAGCTCAGAGCCCACGTCAACACCACGCGCCTCCCAGCACCCCACAGCCCTCACTTCCCCTGGCCCGGGACACTGCTCTCCTTCCCCGCCCCCAGCCTGCTAAGCTAAGTGAACGGCCGTGAGATGACCTTGCACGTGAGCAGACAGCAGAGATGGGCATGTGAAGGGTGAGGAGGCATCAGCAGTTGCGCTCCCGGGGGTCAGGACAGCCCCGCCTACACAACATCGACCTGGGAGAGGAGCTAGCGCCACCCAGCTGCAGGTCCCAGCCTGGCAGGGGGAGGGGGGAGGCGTGGGGAGCAGGGTGCTCCCTCCTCTGCCTTCCCCCCTGAGCAGAGAGATCAGAGTGGGAACACATGAAGAGGGGGGAAAAAGAGTCTATTTTTGTCTAATAATAAAGAATTTCTATAACGTTTAGTTGGAGTTGGAGTCACGCCAGTTCACAGGAAGGGCCAAGCCTGTGTCTCCCGGGGCACACCTACACAGGGCATCCCATCCCCAGAGCCAGGTCCAGAGAATAGATGCAGTGGTCCACAGGGCCCAGTGAGCCAGCTGCTCTCAGCCACCCTCAGCTCCAGCCCTGTCCCCAGCCCCATGCACTGGGAAGAACTCCTGTGTCCTGGCCATGCTGATAAATATGGAAACTCCGTCTTTATTGGCTGTATAAACATCTCTGTCTGTACATACAATTCATACATCATAGTGCAGGGCCTGGGGCGGGGGGCCCGCGGGGAGGCCCCAGCGGCACAGCAGCTACCCCTCCTTCCCCCACAGCCCTGCCCACTCTGTGCAAACCGAGGCCAACAGCTCCTGCCCCCACCTTCTCCTGGGAGAAGTCACTGTATGGGGTAGGGGTCAGAGGTCAAGGGGGCAGGAGACGAGAGGCTTGCAGGGGGAGGACACATGTAAGTGCGAGAATCAAACACTGAAGCACAGCGGACGACTGGCACGGGCAGCAAGCAGGGGCGGAAAGGGGAGTGAGGGGCCCAGCTGCCCTCTGGGGTCTTGCCCTCCCTCCCACAGGACCAACATGCTCTGGAGTCTCAGCCTGCATCCCGGGGAGCTAGACACAAAGTGCCACTCGTAGACTACGGATGGCAAGGGGGACATAGGAACAAAGGCCTCAGTTTCTGGCCCCTCGTGACAGCCCTTCTCTATGCCATTAAACAAGCAGCAGGCACCCGTTTGTGTGTCCAGCTGGGAGAGATGAAGACTCCAACTCTGGAACTCTGGTGCCTGACCAGGTGGTGAGGGAGCAAGCCAGCGCTCAGGAGAAAGGACAGAAGCCCTGGAGCAGTCTTCTTGGGAGAGCGGTCAGTGGGAGGGGAGAGGGCCCAAGAGAGCCCCCCCAGCCCAGCCAGGGGGGATGACAGCAGCAACTGGTTCGCATGATGAGGACCGGGAACAAAAAAGAGAAGATGCGAGGAGAAATCCTGCAGTAAATTGGGGAGGCAGGAGGCTGTCTTACTCCACCCTCTGCGAAGCCACAGGCCCCAAGATCTGCCGAGACAGCGCTCATTTCTCTCCACTCACACGGGCCAGTTGGGGAAGGGGGATGTGGAGCCCACTGGCCAAAGCAAGCAGGACCCGCGGATGCAACAACACCATTCTTTGGGTCTGCTTCTGTCCAACAAGGAACTAAGACCCAGGGGCTGATGGTAAGAGTGGCACCAGGTCAGAAACATGGGCACAGAGAGGCTGGGCAGGGGCCTGGTCAGGTAGGAGCACAGTGACTGTACCATTGGGATTTGCCAGGCAAACAAATCCTCAGGGGAGTCAGGAACTGGTACCTGGTCCCGTAAAGAGGGAGAGGAAGCCGGTGTACAGGAGAAGTCCCTAGCCACTCAAGGGGTGCAGATCCACTTTGACTTTCTCCCCACAGCTCAGCATTCCAATGGTGGGAAAGAAGCCCCCAGAGGGTACAACGGCATCCTTCTTCCCGATGATCTTGCCATTCCGAGTAAAGAAAACCTGGGTGGGGGTGGAGAGAAGAGTGGAGCAGGCAGTTTCGGCCTCTTCTCTGAGGATGCTGGAGCTACAAAGGCCTGAACCCCGTGTACTCCCTAATCCCAGCATCGCTTGGAGAGACTTGGGGTGATGCAAGAAGTGACCACAAGAGGGCATCCTAAGGCTGGAAACCAGTCTCCCACCCCTAGTCTGCAAAGCAGCATTCTCAGTGCCTCAGTACAGCACGCACCCAAAGCAGCACCACGCCTTCCCACTGCCCTACCCTGGCTCTACCTCCTGTTCCTACTGACACCAGCCCTGCCCAGACCCAAGAGCCCCAGTGCAACCCCAAACCCTCGACACTCACCACCACCTTCTTGCCCTCATGCTCCTGCTCTATCTCTTCGCCATCGTCTTCCTCTTCCTCTTCCTCCTCTTCCTCTTCCCCTTCCTGGTGCAGGTACATAACATTCCGCACATTCCGGACAGCTCGGGCAGTCGGGGACAGGATCACTGTGTCACAACTGTCATCACTGTCACCTAGGAGGCCAGGAAACCTGAGCTCCTGTGGTACTGCCCTCACCCTCTGCCCCACCAGCCTGGTTGGCCACCCCACCCCGCTCACCCTCACTGTCCAGAATGTAGTCCCGGGGGAACATGATTCCACAGCCCATAATGTCGCCTTTGTAACAGCGTGGCCCAAAGGGGTCCCCCACACCACTGCCATGGAAGATCTTCCCATCATCTGTTGGAGCGCGGGGAGAGAACACATGGTGAAGGAGGGGCTAGCACTCTACAACCCCCCCCACCCGAGAGCAACCCCGGCCTGAAGGTGATGTTTCCCTGCCTCCCTCTCTGGCCCAGAGGAAGGGAGGAGATAGGTGAAAGAAAGATGTAGAGACAGAAATGGGAAGAGGGCACCAGATTAAAAGAGAGAGAGGGAGAGAGAGGGAGAGAGCCCTGGCTGGTGTAGCTCATTGAGCGCCAGCCTACGAATCAAAGGGTCGCCAGTTTGATCCCCAGTCAGGGCACATGTCTGGGTTGCAGGCCAGGTCCCCAGTAGGGGATGCTTGAGAGGCAACCACACATTGATGTTTCTCTCCCTCTGTTTCTCCCTGCCTTCCTTTCTCTCTAAAAATAAATACACAAAATCTTTAAAAACAAAAAAAGGACAGAGAGAGACAACGTGGGCCTATTCCAGGGGCTAAGGGAGAGACTTCTCAGGGAGCCGGTCAGAGAGCAGAGAGGGGCCAGGGATTGGAGGGAAGAGGTGGGACCAGGAATTCAGAGTTTATTCTTTCTAAAGAAAGCACCAAAGGAAATCAAGCTGACCAAAAAAGAAAATGCAGAATCTGTAGGAAGGGCGCAAAGGGAGCCAACTCAGAGGCCTGGAATGTCCAGTTTGGGCCCAGATCCCCCACCCTTTCTCTGCTCCCTAGCTTTTGGGCTTGGAGGAAAAACACAGATGAGGAGAAAGCAGCTTTGGAAGGAAAGCAGATGTCAGCAGGGGAAAGTCTCTCCAGCCAAATGCTGGAGGAGATGCCACTTGGGAGGGTCAGGAAGATCGATGTCCACGTTTCTACATCCCCACAACCCTATCTTCGCCAGGACAGCCCCTGCTCACCTGCATGATAAGCCACAGACCCTCTGCTCCAGCCGGGGTGCCTGTTCTTGGGGTAATCCTGCCCAAAGAAGAAAAACGAAGATCTATGGCACAACGCACAAAAGAGGAGAGGAGAGGGTGGCATCTGAACCTTCAGACTTCTGGAATAAACACACCCAGACAGCTGCTCACTACCTCTGCAGCCTCACCCGCTTCAGGCACTTGAGGCTGCAGGGGAAGCAGGGAAGGTGAAGGGGTTCTTGGCTTTCCTGGCCAGGGAGCAGGCTGCTCATGCCCTACATCCTGGGCGCAGTGCATACGATGGAGTCAGGACACTCTCTCAGGTCCTAGGTCACTTGGGGTCGGTACTCTCACACAGCAGACCCACACAACCACGCTCTGTCTCAGGCTAAGACCCTCCCTCTGCAGCCTGGCCCCCAGATCCACCCAACAACCCCCAAGTGAGCAGCTCCACAGGCAAAAACAGCACTCATGCTCACCTTCCGGGCCAGCCCCAAGGCAATGTAGCATTTCTCCCCAGGGTCTACGATCTCCACCTCGAAGTAGTGGCTGCGTGTGCTCAGGGGGTGCCGGGCCTGCGCCAGCCCTACGTCAACAATGCTCTTGCCTTTGCCCAAGTACTCCAGCAGCTGTGGGGGGAGAGGGGAGGAGGGAGAAAGAGGCAGGCTGAAAGCCACCCTGGAAACCTGGTTTCAAGGCACTCTGGGGACCAGTTTCCTGTGCCTGACAAAAAACCCTGGCTGAAAGGTAAAGGATCCTAGAGGTACAGTGTGGGCCTCCACATTCCAGACAGACATGGGAAAACAGGGAGGGGGTCGGGAGCAAAGGGGGCAGCATGAACAAGAGGGCTGAGCCCCTTGCTGAATACTGCACCCACCTGCCTACTGAGCCAAAGTCCATCTCCTTGTTTTTGGGGGACAGAGAGCAGCACAGCAATCCAAAGGGCCGAGTGCTGGGAACCACACTAGGGGTCTCCACGCTACATCGTCACTTCCCTAAGGAACCGTGCTGGGAAAGGTACACCCAGGGACCCTGAGCAGGAGAAAAAGGGAAGTGAAGGCTAGGCTCAGAGGGAACCTGACAGCTTCCATAGGGGGCCTAATGGGGACAGGTTAGGTACCAACTCCAGACGTTTGGGGGAGGGGAGAGAGCTCAGAAGCCAATTCAGCCTGGGATGGACCTGAAATAATTTCCCAAGGTCTTTGTTGTACTTGGCTTCAGACAGAGCTGTTCACAGCTGCGATCAGGGGGCTGCTGAGGGGAGCCAGGAACTCAGAAGGACCAACTCTACCCCTTCGTGTAATGTGAGGGGCGGGGAGCAGGCAGGACAAAGCAAGGAAGGCAGGTTCTGCCACTCCCAGCCCCTTGGGGCTCTTTCAAGCTAGAGTCGAAGTGTGGAGGGGAAGAGAGGGGAGATGACTAATGGGCTCTTGAGGCTCTTCAGTCCCACAGTGGTCCTGCCTGGGCACGATGGGGCGGCACCCCCCAATCTGGGAGGATTTATTTATCAGTTGTCGTGGTAATAATGGGCCTATGACTCAACTCCATCCCCTCTTCCCTCCACCTTTCAGCATCACCTGGGATTCCTTAATCCCCTTTTAATTAGCCCAACTACCCCTTAAGACTTTCTTCTACCCTCCCACCCTTCCAGTCCTGAAGAATACACACACACACTCCCTAGGACCTCCTTCACTTCTCCCTGGCAAGCCTTGAGATGCTGCCCCCCCCCCCCCACAAAGAGCTCCTGCCAAAACAGGAGAGGAATTATGTTCACCAGCACCACTGTGGAAACCTCAGTCTTCAGCAGAGGCAAGTCCTGCATCCTTACCACCCCCTTCAGAGAGTCAATAAAGGACTTAGTCCCCTTCTCAGCTCTGGATTCCCAAAGCCCTGCCATCTCAAGTCCATCTTCCCTTCCTCTCCAAAGAGAAGTGGAAGCAGAGGCTGGCGGGGTGGGGGTGGGTCAGGGTAAAAGATGTACAAGAGACCACCTAAATTCACACCCAGGCTGACTCTCCCCTCGTTCCTACAGTCAGAGTCTTACACATCTTGGGTTACACGGGCTTTTCTACTCACACTCCTTGCCCCCTCTTCTCCGTGTGTCACACTGCTCTGACTCACCAGAGAGAGGTCCCCTGCATCACCTTCTGAGTTTCTGGATACTAATTAAGACCCACACTGTTTGGATTCTGTGTATGGTCCTCTGAGCCTTCTCTGCCTGGCCGGGTTCCTCCTCCGACTCTCCCACAGGCCAGAGGGATGTGGCTCGAGGCACACTAACGAGCTCCTGCCCCACCCAGTCCAAGCAGCCCCTGGCCCACCCTCTCTACTGGGTGGGGGGCCCACAGCTGCCCTCGACCACTCCATCCAATTGGCCTCAGCGTAGGAAACATAATGTTCTCCACTTTCGGAGCCAAGAGAGCGGATCCAGACCCTGATCCTTGGGAAAAACCCGCCCAACCATTCCCTCTACCTCAGCCCTGAGAAAGGCAGCGCTGCAGTGTCCTCTGTGGACCGGGTGGGGGTGCTTCTTCCAGCTGAAAGGCCAGGAAAATTAAGCACACCAACTTGGGACTGTAAAACCCACTCCCCACTCCTTGGAGCAGTTCAGTCAGACTACTCATGGCCCACAAGCCGGGACCCTGCACAATGTGCCCTTTTCAAGAGAGGACCCACCAGCCCCTTAGGATAGACTCCACCTCAGTTCATCCGTTCCTCTTGGAACCACTCTCCTGCTTCTGGGCAAAGTTCTCCCAAGCCTTCCAGAGCCTTCCCAGAGCACTTAGAGGGGCAGAGTGGGGGGAAGTTCGGCCTCCCTGACAGATCCTTGCTTGGGTCCACTCCTCCCCTCCTTAGACGAGGGCTAGTAGGGACCTCGAGGAGATGGAAGGTTTAGTCCCTAGAGTCTTGGTTGCTAGGAGCCTGATGCTGGCCCCGTAATCTATGCCTCAGATGCCTTAGTTTGAAAGAGAAATCAGACAGACTGGGTTCCTTACTTACTAGCCACTAGCCTTGAGCAAGTGAATTTTACTTCTGTAAGCCTCAATTTTGTCATCAGTAAAATCAAGATACTACTACCTGCATCTCTAAAAACAGGGGAGAAGACTAAACAAAGTGAGTGTCAAGTGCTTAGCACAGAGCCTGACACCCCCCACTAGGTGATCAACGCACATTTCTGCCTTTCCCTAAATCAGAATCGGGGGTTATAACGGACCACGCCAACGTATTAGTGCCCCAAAGCTAAAACAGACTGGAAATGCCGATCACAAATCAGGAAATGCTCTTTCATCTCAGCCTTTACGTCCCACTGGAATGGGCCCTTGGGGTCTCAGAACTAAGTACTGTCCCCTCAGGACAGATGGCCACTTCCCAGATGACTCCGCCCAACCGACCAACTGTCCCCTCCCAGTGCGTCTCTTCAAATAACGCCCGATCCGCAGGAATGTTAGTCCACATCTCTGGTGGCGGTGCGGGGACCCTCTTCCTCGGGACTCTCAAGCCCCCTGCCTCTCGTGTGTCCCTCCGAAGACAACCGAAGCCTTGAGAGGCCAAACAGGTGGACTCGACGCCACAGAGCGGAGGCTGCAGCGTGCACGCCACCCTCGCCTCGCACAAGTGGCATCTTCTCGCTCCTGCTTTCCTGCCAGTATCCGCCCTCCTCCTCGTCAGCAGAGACTCTAATCCCTCTTGACAGGAGCAAGGGAAGGCTCAGTGCCCTGAGGGCCTAGAAGCAGCAGAGACAAGAACCAAGAACTTGCTCCCCACCAGCCAGCTCAGGCCGCAACACAGGTCTCCTCCTGGGTGGGGTCCATGAAGGACCCCGGGAGGGTGAGGCCTCATTCACCCCACTTTGTGTACCGAAGCTGTTGACCCGTCTCCAAGGAGTTGTCAGAGGAGCTATGAGCAGGAAACAAAGACAGAATGAGTCTAATCCCCCAGCTTTACTGACTGCCCCCCACCCTCCACTCATTACCTCACTGTGCACAGCCTGAGGGCAGGGACGAGGTGAGGGGCCACACTCCCATCTCTGAGCAACACAGCAGCAATACTTCGATGCCCTCAGAGCTCCAGGGAGGGGAACTCTTTAGGGGGAGAAACCCAGGCCCCAGAATGCAGGGGAATAATTCCACTCAAGAAAGAGCCAGGTCTGACTATACAGAGATACCTAGATCAAGCAAACATGACTACCAATTAACAACTGCTGAATCTAGGTAGAGAGTATATGAGTGTTCACTCTACTGTTTTTTCAACTTTTGTTATGTTTGAATTTTTTTAAAGATTTCATTTATTTATTTTTAGAGAGAGGAGAAGGGAGGGGGAGAGAGAGAGGGAGAGAAAAACATCGATTGGTTGCCTCTTGCACACCCCCAGCCAGGGTCTGGGCCGGCCATGCAGGCACGTGCCCTGACTGGGAATTGAAACAGCGACCCTTCGGTTTGCAGGGCAATGTCCAACCCACTGAACTACACCAGTCGAGGCGGTTTGAAATTTTTTTTTTTTTTAAAGATTTTATTTATTTATTTTCAGAGAGAGTAGAAGGGAGGGAGAAAGAGCAATGTATGGTTGCCTCTCACATGGCCCTCACCGGGGACCTGGCCAGCAACCCAGGCATGTGCCCCAACTGGGAATCGAACCGGGACCATCTGGTTCCCAGCCCTTGCTCAATCCACTGAGCTACACCAGCTGGGCTGAAATTTTTTTAAATGAATGTTGGGAGAGAAAAAAGGGTCAGGAATTGAATTTGTGCTCTTCTTTATGGGAAGAACCAGTGAGAAGGGAGAAGAAAGGGTGACTGAGGTTCCAAACTGAGAAAACGGGCTAGGAGTAAAAGAATTCCAAGGCAGCCAAAGGAAACCACCGAGGTGGGTGGGGGGCCTTGGCTGTAGAAACTAGACAGGAGAATCCCAAGGAAGTGGGAACTGAAGCCCAGAAATGACAGATTCATCTGAGAAGCAGGGGCGGAGGAGGGGAGAGGCCAGCTAGAGGACAGAGGACTCGGGGAGAAGAGAACAGCACATGGTAGACAGTGGGAAGGCAGGGAGTGGGGAGTCAAAGAATATCTGGGCTTAGTTTTGCCACTAAATCACCTTTTGACATTTGAACAAGTCTCTTAACTTCTCTGGGACTGTTTTTCTTATCAATAGCCCAATATCATATTCGGGAATGTGTGGCTGTCACAATGACTAGGGGAGGGGTACCAGCATCCCATGTCTAGGAGCAGGATGCTAACCATCCTGCCCATCAAGGGACTTTCTCACCTAAAATGCCTTCGCAGTGGACTGGATGGCACCAAAGCATCTCCCAAACATTCAGGGTGTTCTTAGCGTGAAGCGGGAGAAACAGGCCTCAACGCAGCAAAGGTCTGCGGTCCCAGGTGAGGCTCCCCACGGAGAGGAATGGAAGAACAGGAGGGACAAAGAGGAGAAACAGCTGTGCTGGACACAGAAACTGGAGGTGTGGGCACGGTCCCAACAACCTCTCCTAGGTTCTTCCAGGCTGCCACAACTCTGAGCGCTGGATCAAAATTCCGTGCATGACCACAGAAGGGAGGAGAGCAAGAGGCATGTAGGGAAGGGGGCCAAGGGAAGAGAAGAAAGTGGGTCAGTCACCAGCATTTGAAAGACGGGATAGCTGGCAAGACTGGGACGGAGAGAGGCACATGTCCCCCGGTGCAGCACATGCCCAAGTCTGCCTCAGAGGAGTAACTGCTCAGGGAGCAGCATGCCCCCTGCCAGCTGTCACAGGCTGGAGTGAGGGTCTGAGAGAAAAGCCAAACTCAACAGTCTAAGAAAGAAAGAAAAAGATCTTCAACACATGGCCTGAGGGCATTGGGGGGAGGGCAGAGAGGAATGAAGGCTATTTATAAATGTCTACAGGATTCTGCATCAATTAGAAAAGACTGCCTGGGAGGAGCTGGGAGCAGAGTGGGGACAGGTCCAGGCAGGGAAAGGGTGCCAAGAAAATACTCTTGAGGAGAGGTCAGGGACGAGAGCTGGAACATCGCCCTGGCTCAGCCCCAAGTTCAACTCTGCTGTCAAAATAACGGTGCCAAAATGATGGTAGAAGAGAAAAAGGAAGGGAAGAGTTAAGAGTCAAAGAGTGGGCATCCGAGGCCTCCTGGTGCATGGCCACTGCGGCCCTTGGACCTAGTGTCAGGAGGGGTACAGTGTCAGGAGCAGCAGGACAGCACACTTTCTGCCAGTTTCCTTGAGTCTGACTCACCTTAAACTCCAGAAGGAGGGATGGGAGTGAGGGGGCCTTGCTCATAATCCACTCCCACCCCCCACTGCTTCTGTTTTGCTATCAAAGGCTGAGTTGAAAACAGCTTAGGCTGGGGTGAGAAGGCCAGCGGGTGGAGAGAAGGTTGAGTCGGGAGCAAGAGGGCAGCAGAAGGACAATTCGAAGTGGGAGGCCTGGGCAGTCCACTAGGGGTCAGGCCCAGACCCCTGACTCAGCCTCCAGTCACTCCCAACCCAGCATGAGGTACAGAGGGTGGACATGAATTTCCCTCTCTCAAGGTCCATACACTACCCAAGAAAGTTTAAAATCCAGGAAAAGAGCCCTGGCTGCTGTGGCTCAGTGGATTGCATGCTGTCCTGCGAACCAAAGGGTCTCAGGTTTGATTCCCTATCAGGGCATATGCATGGGTTGTGGGCCAGGTCCCCAGTGAGGGCCATGTAAAATCTTAAAAAAAAAAAAATCCAGGGAAAGACTAAAGAAGATATGAAAATCCAGGAAAAGACTAAAGAAGATATGACAAAACAAGCTGTGGAGGGTTAAGGATTCTTTCTCACTGATCTTCATGTGTCTCTATTCTCATCCTCTATAAAATGGAGGGGGAAGACGGAAGTGATTGACATTGACCCTTATTCCAAGAACCTTCCTTCCCACATGGGTAGGACTTGTGAACACACCTGCCCACAGCACAACAGCACAGTGAGTGGAATGCCTGGGCCAGCTAAGCTAAGATCAAGCCCAAAGGGGGATCCCGGCATCCTGCTTCCTAATCAGCCCCAGGGCAGCAGAGGGCACCTGATGCCAAAGGAACCAAAGAAGGCGAAGGAGAACTACTACATATTCCAAGAGTAAAGGTCTCAAATGAAGGGGAAGGGAAGAAAGCAAATCAACGCTAAGGAGAAAACAGATCAAAGAATCATGTCAAGTCCTGACTGGTGTTGCTCAATGGATTGAGCACCGGCCTGTAAACCAGAAGGCTGCCAGTTTGAGTCCCAGTCAGGCACATGCCAGGGTTGCGGGCCAGGTCCTCGACTGGGGGTGTGCAAGAGTCAACCAACTGACGTATCTCTCACACACTGATGTTTCTCCCCGACTCTCTAAAAATAAGTAAATAAATAAATAAATAAGAAGGAATCGTGTCGAGACCCCAGGCTACCCTGCCAAAATTTCTATTTCCTAAAACCCTATAAAAGACACTCTCCTCACTCCCAATTCTAAGCAATTCAGACACGTTTGTGTGGCCTGCAGCCCTGTGCAGCCCTCCCTGCCCCCTCCACTGCCCCTTACTTACAGTTCCACAGACTCTGACATCATGCAGCCGGCCCCACTCATCCTCATAACTGTCCACCATCATGACACTGTCGTCCTCACGGCCCAGCTCGGCGTTGAGGTGCAGCCGTACCTCCTCACCCAGGGAGTGCATGCCCACGGCCGGGAACAGCCCATCCGGGGACATGGGCATGATGGTGGAGCCCACCTGCAACGGAGGGGCAGGGGGCTGCCATCGGCTTACTTTTCCATAGCTCATCTAACTCTCAAAGGGTACTCTTGAGACGATGCAAAGAATGACTATCACACATGCTGACAGACAGAAAAACAGGTACAGAAAAAAATTTTAAGCCTGCTAAGTACTCCTGGATGAGTAAGGTATCCACAGGGCTAGAAGGCAAACACAAGTCTCTCACCTTGCTGCCAAACACTTTTGGTACAAGCAAGTGTGCCCTGAAGCAAGCAAGTGCTGAGGCCTGGGTGCTGAGGGAGTCCGACTTCTCAGCCAAGGCCTGAGGAAGCGATTTGCTGAGGGTAGGAGACAGTGCTGGATGGCTCTCTCTGCTATGTACTCACATCCCATCTCTTCACTACTACTGGTCTCTCTCTGAGCCTCCACAATTTCTGCTCATCCTCCACTGCACTAACTGCCCCGCTGCATCTGTCGTCTGGGTAATGTCCCAGCTTCCCCTGGGCAGAGGAAGCGTCTTCTCCTACATGTAGGAAACTTCAAGAGACCCTGAGGCTGCACTGAAGGAGACGGGAACTGAGCCTGTGGGTCCCCGGGCAAGCCTCAGCCAGCAGACTCTTTCTAATCACTCCCACAAATTCTTAACACCTTCAAACTGCTTAACACCAACTTGGGATTTCCCACTCACCCTCTTTCCATTTTTGGTGAAGAAGATCTGAGCAGTCTGAACGTCAAAGGACACAGGCTCGATGCCGCAGCCAATCCGGTCCCCAGAGTTGCACTTCGATCCAAACTGGCGACCCTTGGCTCGGCCATTGTACAGCCTGGGGACAGAGTAGCACAGACACAGGATCTGAGCTGAGCCTCCCAACTTCCCCCCAGTGCCAGGAGCTGAGGCCTCATCTCGCCGCTCCCAGGCACCCTGCGACGGCATCTACCTATGTCCTGACTTGAGTCCCACCCTTCCCTCTAAGTCTGCGAACCCCCAGGGACGGCCGACAAGCCACCTTCTTGTCTGATCAGAAAATTCTATGAAAATACCCCGAGACGGGTAAAGGAATGGTGGAAGCCACTCTGAGGTAGTCCTTCATAGCTAAGCCCCCCGAATCCACAGGAACAGGTCAGGTTCCGAGAGCGCACTCACTTGCCATCGTCAGCATGGTAGGCTACAGAGTCGGGCAGCCAGCCAGGCTGGTGATCCAAACTGTAGTACTGAGGGACCAGCCCCACAGCGATGGTGCCTCGGACGCCGCTGTCCACAATAGACACCTGGAAGGAGGCCAGCAGTGCGTAGTTAACATAGAAGGGAAACGGGAACTGCTGGGGTGCATGGAAGGGGAGTTAGACATCAAAGGGGCTGAGGCTCAAAAAGACAACAGACATGGGCATCAGAGAACAAGAGAGGGCACTCAGGGTGGGGACTGGGAGAGTGGGGCCTACTTTACAGTGATTACTTAGAAAATAATTTCCAATTAATGGACAGGAGATGCAATTGATGCTGGTCTTGGGTTAGGGAGTGGGAAAGGACATGGATCAAAGTCTGGGATATGGGTCAAGGTCTACTTAGATGAGGGGCAGGAGAGCATGACAGGACTCCAGGGCATCTATCGCTCAGATCAAGCACCATGCTATTCTGCGCCCTTTCCCCAGCCAACAGGACAGCCCTGACGGAAAATAAAAGGCCCAGAGAGTGAATCCAGTGAAAAAAGGTCCTTGGAGCTTAATAACCTTACCCCCTGCTCTGCCCACCTCAAAATAATTGCTGTCCTTGGTCAGGGGTCGAGAAGCAACATAGCAGCCAACTTCTCCGGAGTTTCCATGGTAACTGAAGAAATGAGTGGGAAATTCCATTAGCAGCCTAGCCCAGAAGTTCGGAGAAGGGCCTCATCTCCAACCCCCACCCCATGAAGGTCAGCAGAGGAGAATCCACTAGGCCACACTTCAGGACAGCTGCACAGGCAACATTAGACACTTGAAGTCACCCACTCCTCCCGCTGCCTCCAATCAGGATCCAACCCAGACCAGACCAATGCAAGCCTGGTTTCTTCATTTCCGGGGAAAAAAAGCAGAGCCTCCCTTAGTTGCCTATTAGGGGGTCTCACAACCCTGTCTAACCTCAATCCCTCATGCTGCAGCTTCGGCCCTTTTCCTCTGGCTCTGTCCTCAGTGGAGCTGGAGAACGGCTGGTCTCTATCCTCTGTACCAAAGCCCTTCATAGATTGGAAGACAGTTATTCAGTCCCCACTCCTCAGCTTTCTTGTTTCCAGACTAAATGGTGCTACTTCCTTCCCCCCTTCGACGACAACTTTGTGAGAGAGTTAGGCTCAGAAGGAGTCAGGGAAGGGGTTCAAGCCAGAGAAAAGAGAGAAAATAAACACAAACACACAATCCAAAGGGTTGTAAGGTGGTGAGTGGAATGCACTACATAACTGTCCTTCCCCAAACAGGAAATCCACTGCCTTTGAAATGGCCACTCTTCACCTAAGGCAACCCCTGAGACACAGGCAGAAGGAAACCCTGACACCCCACAGACCCACTGGAATCCTCTCAACAGGCACTTGGGTGCTTCCTGAGACCCCTGGGAGCCTCCTGTTTCTCACATGATTGCTTCCGATGCAGACCAGGATAGTGACCCAGAGACACAGGCAGAAGGGAGTGCTGGGGGAAGCAGCACACTGCTCCACTCAGAAAGGCTTCCACGGTCAACAGCACTTCCCTCCCAGTGCGGTGCAGACAGTCCTCTGCTGCTAAAAATGCCCTTTTCCGCCCTGGCCAGGCGGCTCAGTTGGTTGGAGCATTGACCCATACACCCAAAAAGGTAGCAAATTCGATCCCCGGTAGGGGCACACACGAGAGACAACAAATCAATGTTTCCCTCTCACATTGATGTTCCTCTCTCTTTTCCTTCCTCTCTCCCTAAAATCAATAGACACATCGTTGGGTGAGGATGTAAGAAATTAAAAAGTGCTTTTTCATCTCTAAGATCTGGCACAAAAAGGAAAATGTGGCCCTGACTGGTGTGGCTCAGTGGATTGAGCGCGGGCTGCGAACCAGGGGGGTCGCTGGTTTGATTCCCCGTCAGGGCACATGCCTGGGCTGCAGGTCAGGTCCCCAGGAGGGGCATGTGAGATGCAAGCACACGCTGATGTTTCTCCCCATCTCTTTCTCCCTCCCTTCCCTTCTGTCTAAAAATAAATAAATAAAATCTTTAAAAATGTTTTTAAAAAAAAGGGAAATGTAGAAAAACTCTCCTCAACTCACCTCAAAGTGTCTCCATCTACAAGAATGTGCTTGAACCTCTCCTGATACCGGAAAGCCCGAACCTCCCGAATCTCTCGGATCCGCCGGCGCCAGTTCAGAAACCGGTAGTGCAGATTGAGGTCATCCATCTTGTTCATGAGAACAAACCTGCAGGTGGGGAGAAAGGGATTGAGGAGGAAGCAGGGCCAGCCCTTAGCAAAGCATCTCAGCCTGTTTTACCAGGAATGTGGTGAGAGCACTGGACAGGAAGCCAGGTGCCCAGACTGACCTCAACAACCTCCATCCGCATCCTTTCATTCAACAAAGACTTACTGTTCTAGGTGCTAGGGACATGCTGTGAACAAGAGGGACGAGATGCCTGTTCTAATAGGACTTCCATTCTAGTATAAGGAGGCATGACAGACAATAAGAAGAATCATGTTTGACAGTAGAGGAAGAAGCAGAGTGAGATGATAAAGAATATAGGGTGAATTCTGTCTAAAGAAGGCGTCTCTGAAGAGGTGCCATTTGCGTTGAGATGAGGAGCCAGGCGTGTGACAGGTCCAAGAAAGAGCACTCCAGGTACAGGGCACAGCTAGGACACAGGTCCTGGGGTAGAAGGTACCTGGCCTGGTAGAGAAATGGAAAGGCCAGGGTGGCTGGTGCACAGGGAATATGAGAGATGATACGAGAGGAGATTGAGAAGAAGGCAGGGGCAGATGAAGGCCTATAGACCACAGTGAGGAGTCTGTGTTTTATTTCAAGTGTGATGGGAAACCTGTGGAGGTTTTAAGCAAGGAAATGATATGAACTTAAGGTTTGTCAAGTCTTAAGGATCATTCAGGCTGTTGGTCGGAGAACTGACCATAAGAGAAAGAGAATGGTGAACAATTACGAGGTTGTCGCACCATTTCAGATGAGAAATGGCATCCACTAAGATGGCAGAAGTGAAGATGGAGAGTAGAATGGCCTGGGTTTTTGAACCACCAGTGGGGCTAACATATGAACGAATCCATTTTTCCTGGGAGCTGAAAGTGAGAAAAAAGGTGAGGTACTTTTCTCTCCCAATCCCCCAAACCCTGAGACAGGGGTTCCATCAAGGCCTGGCAGTGCTTTGCACACAGTAGGTGCTTTAATAAGCCTTGGCTGGGCTGAATTCAATCCCAAACCAGCCACCACGTGGCCCGGGCTCGACCCGAGGTAGATACTGGCGCCCCAGAGCTAGGGCTATCTGATCTGCTTGCCCAGAAACCCACAGCCCTGGCATCGGGCAAGTGGCGGCCGCCCCAGCCCCCTCCTCCACTCTGGGCACGGCCTGGTCACTCAGACGAGAAGCAGGGGCAACACGGCCGGCCTGTCAGTGTAACAACGCATGGTCTCCCCATTCCCGGCACCGGGCCGGGGGTCCTAACGGGGTGAGCCTCCAGACCAGAGTGCAAGGCGCCGCCCATAACCCCGGAGCCCTCGCCCGAGACCCCTGCCTCCCGCCTCAGGCTCCGGAGAGACCCGAGATCTCTGGGACCCCGCCCCCGATCCCCGCCTACCGGGGCCGCCGCGTCCTCCTCATCCATAGGCCTCTCAGCTCGCACTCTAGCTCTTCGGCCGCCGCCACCACACACATCCGGGTCCCCGCCCTTCCTACGCTCCCCAAGGCCCGCCTCTAACCATCACCCTCGGCTAATCCGAAACGGTCTAGGAAGACAGGCACTTTTAAGAGCCAATAGGAGGGCGCAGACAGGATCGGGCGCGGTCCGGTGAAACGGGTACCTAGCGCTGGGTCGGGTTGGGTAAACCCCGGTGTGGGAAGGGTGGGAGGTGGCGACGTGGCGGCGCGCACGCGGCTGGGCGGTCTGGGCGCTGACGGGGCGTTAAAGGGGTGGCTCCTGCGCTGGGAGGGGCAGGTGGAGAAGGTTGTAGCGCCCCAACAAAGACTGCGTGTTTCCTGAGCGCTAGTCTGCGGCAGACGTGATGGTAAAAGCTTTGTGGGGCTGTCCTTTTTAATACACTCAACAGCGTTAGGAAATGAATCTTACTTTTCTGCAAATGAAGAGCCTGAGGCTGGCCTACATAGTTCATGGGCTTAATGTAACCACATGCTTTATATTTTCCTGAGCTACACTATTAATGTGCATTATAGTCCCCCGAGCTCCATTTCCTGTAACCTTTGGCTTTGGGACATTCCATTCCAGGAAGAGAGAATTTCGAATGCAAAAAGCACAGTGGCATGAAACGATTCAGGAAGAAAGGGGTTTGGTGTGACTTAAGAAAGTTAGGTTGAGCCCTGGCCAGAGTGGCTCAGTTGGTTGGAGCGTCCTCCTGTGCGCTGAAAGGTAGCTGGTTACATTCCCATTAGGCACGTTCCTGGGTTGCGCGTTCGATCTCTGGTGGGGGCACTTGCAGGAGGCAACCGATCTATTCTCTCACATAGATGTTTCTCTGTTTCTCTCCCCCACCCCCTTATTAAAAAAAAAAATTTAGGTTGAATACCTACTAAAGGGTGTTTATTGTCATTCTGGGGACGACTTCTGCGATTTTCTCCCATCACTGAATCCCTTTTCCAAATAGAAAGGTTTTCTCCTCCTTCTGTATTCTCATACTAAGTTGTTTGCATCTCATTTATAGCACTTATTACAATCATACTTTTATTATTAGAATTACCTCTTTGTAGATCTATCCCTTGCTAACCTGTAAGCTACTTCACACTCTGGGATTTATCTTATTCTAACCATAAATAGGTGCTCTACAAATGTGGAGTGAAATGAAAGCCATCATCTCTTACATCATAAACAGTGACCACTTGGCATACTGGAAGTAGGTGATGGAGATAGATGTAAATGGGAAATTGAGAAATGTAGCTTAGAGCTCCAATTCTGTGACTGA
This sequence comes from Micronycteris hirsuta, assembly GCA_004026765.1. Classification (NCBI taxonomy): domain Eukaryota; kingdom Metazoa; phylum Chordata; class Mammalia; order Chiroptera; family Phyllostomidae; genus Micronycteris; species Micronycteris hirsuta. Next base: position 76,005 of record PVJI01005000.1, read on the forward strand.
AAGTTCACAATCTTTGTTCTTATCAAAAAAGGATTATTGAAGCAAGTGTTCTCTTAGCTCTCTTCCAGCCCCAAGATTACATAGTTCTGGATAGTTACTCTTTCCAGCTCGTCTCCAGCTCCTTCTGTCTCCTTCATTTCTTCTCTTCCACCTCCTCTTTCTGAGCTATGAAAATACTCCAAGCGTCAACTCAGCTCTTCCCAAAGGCAGCTAGAGAGTAGCTCCCAGAGTTCTGTCCATGCCACACCGGGTCTCCTAGCTTCCTCTAGAAACTAGCCAGCTGGCTAGAATCTGATACAGAGGGAGATGGCAGAAGAAGATATTTCTGAAGTGTTATTGATGGTTGGTGATTCTACTCGGGATTTCCTCATCTTCAGGTTCCAAGTGTGGGGCTGTCCTTTTTGATGAATCCACAGTCTGTTGGCATTCTCGAAACCTATTGATAATTTCTGCTTGATAATGAAATATATTTGATTAAACAGCTTTATTGAGGTATAATTGACATACAGTAGGTTACATATACTTAAGGCATACAATTTGATAAGTTTTGTATGCATCCATGAAAATGTCACCACAACCAAGATAGGGAACATACCATCATTCCCAAAAGTGTACTAGTACTCTTCTGTAATCTCTCCTTCCTGTTCCCAGGACACTTCCCATCCCCAGGAAACCCCTGGGGATCTAGGCAAAAAGTACCTCCTGCTCACATACACACACATACACTACCTTGCTCCCCTGGCCCTTTACCTGCATATCTGTTACACAAAGACGTGCTTTCCTACCTGAGACACCATCCACCTTCCCCTCTGTTTAACCATATTCATCTCTTCTCCCAAACTCTATTGTAAAGGCCTGTCCTCCAGGAGGCCCTTTTTGACTTATCCTGGGGCCTGGTTTCCCTCTCCTATTGAACCCTGAACATGCTCTGGGCCTCTGAACTCCGAGAGGAAGAGGAGGAAGAAGAAAAGAGAGAGGAGAGGCTAAAGGAGTGAGAGGACCAAGAGCCCCCCTAGAGTGGTCTGGGCTCCTCAGAAATACAGAACACTGAGGAAGCCTTAAGAAGAGTTGAAATGCACTCCCTTCAACTCTCTACACCCTTCCCCAAGACTGCCTTTGCTCCCTCCGAAAACACTGACCTTTATTATATCAATTCCAAGCATGGGGATTGGAAGCTGGGGGCCCAGACATGAAGAAGGTGTGAGGTCCCTGATCTCAAAGCACTCACATTCTAATTGGAAAAGTAAGACACACAAAAACTTAAATAAAATGAAGATAGCAACAAAATAATGTGGATGAATTCAGTGGAAGGAAGACAGCTGACCGAGCAGGTGGGGGAAGAGATGGTAGAATTCAGGAGTGTAGGAGGATTTAATCCTTGTGAGCTGAAAGCTTGGAGTCCAGGGGAAGAAATTTCCTCTGAGCACCAATTATGCTACACTTTCCCTTCCCTTTCAGTTCAGACCCAGAGATGGGAAACTGCCAGGGGTTCTAGGGAAAGTGATCACCCAGCTGTTTGAAGCTGGTGTGCTTACAGGGTCATTGTCCACAGGGCCATGAGTGCCAGATGGAAGCACAGGCTCCGTGGGACAGGTGGGGAGCTGGGAGACATGGAGTACCACTGAAGGACTTTAAGGAGGAAAGAGTCACACAAGCAGGACTGTGCCTCAGCAGGACCAGCTGGGAGGCTAGATGGCAGAAATGGAGGCTGGAGACTGGCTGACGTTTTCACAGCAGTTCTCATCAGGCCCACACCAAACTTAGTCCATGTCATGATTTGGTCACCGGTACTCCTCTCTGGGATTTTTTTGTCTATGAACTATGCCACCACTTGTCTTTCTTCAGACTGAAGATCAAAAGGGCTCAGGCAGGCAGGCCCCCTTCTTTACATCCTCGTTCTCAAAAGGAAATCAGCACCTGGAGCCACCAGGATTTGGAGGGAGGGGCTGGATATGAGAGATGCAGAACATAAGGAATGAGGAAAACAGAATATAACATTCAAGAGGAGGAGGAAGTCCAGGCAGAGTTTATTTATGGAAAAGCCTGAGTAGCAGTGTAACCGAAAGCAGGTCCAGCTGCCTGCCACTACAAAAGCCAATAATCGAGAGGCAGATGCTGATGTAAAGGAAAGTGATTTGTTTTCAGGTGCCGCCACCTGGAAGATGGGGTACTCACATCTCAAAGCCCAGCTCCTGGGAAGATGGGAGACTCATGTCACAAAACCCATCTCCACCTCTCAGTGGAGGCAGAGATTTTTATAAGGAGGGAGAAAGAAACAGAACAAAGAGACCAAGAAGGCAGTTGAAAAGTTCCCTACATGCAGGCGAGCACAGTCCATCTTGATAAGGCAGGTGATGGTCTGGCGTGCATCATCCTGGTTTAGTCATCCCGGCTTCACGTCACCCTGGATTCATGGGTGAAGGTCAGCAAATCTCCGGGAGCTGGGATGCCTGAAGGTCTGAATCTGTATCTTTTGAAGTTAGTTCCTAGGATTCTTATACAAACATGCTGTTTATAAGGTACATATTAGTGAGAGTCAGCACTGACAGAATGTGAAAAGAATGGTGGGGTGGGTTCCAGTTTCCCACCATTATAATGTTTCACTGTTACAGCAATCCAAGCAGCCTAGCTTCTTCACAGCCCCAGCAGAAGCTTTCATCAAACTCCTCTCACGCAGAGGCCAGACAGATTCCAGGGGGTTTGCACCTTGGCCCACACTCCACCCTGAGTCCCCACTATGTGCTCCAGATCCCTGCTCTGGATGCTGAGGTGGAGGGCATCTCAAAGGGAAGAGAAACAAAATTCATGAGTCTCAGTCTGCAAGCAAGAGCCTGGTTAGACGTCAGCACCGACAGCACACACCTCCGGACTTCCCGCTAGAGGGATGGAGAGAGGGGAAGTGCCGTGGTGATGGTGGGGGGGGGGGCCTGCTCCTGGATTGTGCAACCCAGTTTAGACCAATCTGGGCAGGTGGGAGCATTAAACGGGAAATCTGTAGGGGTGGTGGTGGTGGCAGCAGTGTGGGCGGGTTGAAGGGGGGAGGGAGAGGTTGAGAAGGGAGTAATTAGAAGAGAGTGGTGGATATGAGAGGCTAGCAGAGTATTGGGTTTTTCTGCAATATAACCCACAAAGGAGGAACACAAAAATATTTAAAAAGCTACACTGGGATCCTGCAGGGAGCACAGCCATCTCGTCCCCATCCCAACTTCTGACATGCCCTTCTGTCTTATTCAGGAGCAAGGAGTTGGAGCCCAAGAGAAAAGCCCTTGCCGGAATGGTGTGCAGGGAAAATAAAGTGATAGGGTTTGCGGACAAGACAGAGCTCTGCACCCTGGGGTCAGAGCTTGGGGCAGGAGGTCACAGAGCCTCTGCAGAGTGAAGGAGAGCTGCCTCCTCCTACTCCCCTGACCTCTGTCCTCCCTACCTGTCCAATCTGCACTGGTGTCTCAGGGCTGCTGGAAGACCCTACTCCCCAAATGTGGTGCTAGAGTCGCAGGGTAGGCCTGGAGGGCGGTGCTGGGAATGAGCTTCTTTTATTTTGTATTTACCTAAAAGTTCAGTGAGCCCTGACATTCTTGCCTGGAGGCCCAGAATTTAAACTTAGTCACTGCCCAGAGCCCTTGTTTTAGGAAAGAATGAGATGGCTGTTGCGTAACCCAGAGCCGGGAGGGTGTGGGTTGCTGAAGAAAACAGTCCTGCTTCCTCCTCTAGGAAGGAAGGCTGGGCTAGGAAGGCCGGGGATAGGCAGGGCCTGGGTAAGGGCTGTGGTGGGTGAGCAGACAGACCTCTGTAGTGAAGGCCCTCGCGCAGGCAGACAGAAACACCCAGACCAGTCACGGCTGGACGCCCCTGGGCATAGTGCAGCCTGATGAACCCCGATAACCCACTGGTTGATACTGTACTGGGTGGGAATGGAGTGAGGGACAGGTTGTGGGAAAGGTGAAGAATGGAGGGTAGGCTGGCCTGAATGAAGGGGAGGATGGTGGTGGCAGGGTGTCCTGCTCTCTGGCCACTGTTCCCAAGAGCACCCAGAGTATGGGTTCCTGTAACTTTTGCCCCCCCACCAGGCATAATTTCAAATGGCCGACCCCCTGCTGCCCACCTCCCAGGCGTTCAGCCAGTTCTCACCTTCCAGACTCCCGTGGCCCCGCCACAATACCAGGGTTTCTGACGGGTCATTCAAGCCGTGCCCCGACCTCCCCCTGCCGTCAACCCCTCCATCACCGCAGCCGCTGTGGGCCTGACCCCTGCTTCTCCCACAGCCGCATTTCAGGGGGCGTTTCTCTCTCTGTCCTGCCCGCGGTCAGTTTTCTGCCATCAGCCGGGGCTCCCAAGACCCCACTGTCCGTCATCTCGGCTCTTTTCCCCCTTCATTCACCCCGTCCCTCTCCTGACCCCGCACACCAACCCTTCTCCGCCCACCTTTAGACTGCCGTCTCCTCACTCCCCGTGGGGGTCCCTGTGTGCCCTGTGCCCTCCCGCACCTGCGCGCTGACTGGACTTCAGGTTTTTCCTTCATCCCAACTGCCTTCCTCTTCTCCTTTCACCCCTCCCCGTCCTCCAGTCCCTGGAGCCAATTGTCCTTCTCCCAAATTCCGGGCGAGATTCCCGGGAACAATGCAAGAAAGATCAGAGTAATTTGGGAAGTAAACAGAAACTGGGAAGGGAAGGGGGAAGAAGAGTGGGGAGGACCCAGGTGGGGGGGGCCTCTCCAGTCCCACCCAGTTTAGGGAATGCCTCTGCCTCCTACCCCCCCTCACCTGGCTCTTAAAGGGCCGGGCCCCTGACCCGCGGCTATTTAAGGCAGAGGGGTGGCGGCAGGCAGCAGCTGTGCTGCGACCGCTCTGAGAGGAGTGGACCCGCTAAAAATCCTGACCATGAGCCCCCACAGGCTGCTGCCGCCGCTGCTGCTGCTGACTCTGCTCGCTGCCCGCCCAGGACGTGCCTTGGCACAGTGCCCAGGCTGCGGGCAGGGGGTGCAGGCGGGTTGTCCTGGGGGCTGCGTTGAAGAGGAGGATGCGGGGCTGCCGGCAGAGGGTTGTGCGGAGGCGGGGGGCTGCCTCAGGAGGGAGGGGCAACAGTGCGGGGTCTACACCCCTAACTGCGCCCCAGGACTGCAGTGCCAGCCGCCGGAGGAAGACGAGGCTCCTCTGCGGGCGCTGCTGCTGGGCCGGGGCCGCTGCCGCCCAGCGCGCGCGCCCACGGGTGAGTCCGTGCCCCGCCCACGCGAGGCCCGCTGCTCTGCAGGCAGGGTCCTGGAGAGGCGGGCGCGGGCAGCTCCACCTGGGGCCTGCCGTTGACGCCTCTCCCCCCAGCCCTGGGGAGCACGTTGGAGGGGTGAGGGGGCACGTGCGAGGAGGCAGCGGGGAGGAGGCTGGGGTGCAGCTAAAGCTAGGCGGTGTCGGAGCTCTCAGCCTTTTTGCCCTCTCTATTACTTTCTCTTGAGGGGAGAAAAGTGGGGATATGGAAGGGTTTATGGCCATGTCATATGTCACAGCAACCCAACTCCTTCAGTTCTTCCCCCACGTTGGAGAAGGGCCCCAGATATTCTCAGCTTCCACTTGGAGAGAGAGAAAACAGAAGCCCAGACTCCCAAATGCTGCACACACATTGAGAAAGACCTCCTTCTCTGTTTTTAATATTGGGGTGTCCAAAGCACCTGAACATGGGGCCTAGAACAGAAGATGCCCCCGATCCAGAGCTGTTTCAGACTTTGCCAGGGTCAGAGGGCAGACACTGTGGGTCCCAGTGGTGGGGACTAGAGGTGGAAAAAGAAGGAATCTGCCAATTCAGGGATATGATTTAAAGCTGCTCAGAATCCTCCATCTGACCCCAGAGTGGAGAATAAAAGGCTGAGTCTGTGGGTGGTAGGACAGAAGAGAGTCAGAACCTGAAAGATAGGGGGGCAGCAGAAAGATGGGGAGGGCAAGAAATGCAAACACTCCCCACCCCAGGGCACCTGAGCTCCTGGTTCCTTCCATGGAAAGGGGATAGGAACTCTACTTGAAGTTCCTTTCAGTCCCGAATGCATGCAATGCATCCAGTCTGCTAAGGGTCCTCCTGAAAGTGGTGGTCCAAGTGGGTCAGAGGAGGCAGTAGGAGCACAGTCACAGGAGGGTGTGCAATGAAGGAAATGAGCCCTGGCTGGTGTGGCTTGGTGGACCGAGCACCAGTCAGGGCACGTCCCTGCGTTGCAGGCCAGGTCCCCAGATGGGGGCATGTAGGAAGCAACCAATTGATGTATCTCTCACATATAGATGTTTCTCTCCCACTTTCTCCTTTTTCCTCTCTCTAAAAATAAATAAATAAAATATTTTTAAAAATAAAAATAAATGGAGGAAAGGAGGGGCAAGGGCTGAGGAATATGAAGGATTCTCAGGCTCGGGACTGCAGATGAAGTGACTCCAGTTGTGAGTAGTAGGCAGATGAGGGCACTATCTAGGTTTGAGGGTTGGGCACTATCTAGGTTTGAGGGTTGGGCACCTAAGCACAGCTTGCTTTGGGCACAGAGAGGGAGAGGCAATCCCTTCAGGGGTCATAGTACCTAATGTTACAGCTGGGCAAATTCCATGCCGTTCATGCTCCGCTTCCTGCCTTTGCCTTGCCCTGATGCCCTGACCTATTTCCTCATCTCATTCCAGCCTGAGCTCAGCCTGGGCTCCCCAGACACCATATGGGAAACTCCCCCAGAGCCAGGAGAGGAGTGCAGATTGGAAGCCCCACATTCCTGAACCTTTGAACCTTCCCTCTGCCCATCTTGGTTAAGGGCAGAATCGCACATGCTCCTGAGACCAGTAGGGTTGAGCTGGGCCGAGCCACAGGTGACCAGAAGGGAGAGGCCCCTACTGCCCCAAAAGCAACCCCATCTCAGGCCTGGGAGAGGTGGGTTGAGTCACAGCAGGGTCACAGTAGGGACACACATTCCACTTGCTAGCTGCTGACCCCTCCCACAGCCATTGCTCTTCTGCCCCATCTCCCTGGCTTGGTGCACCCCCTCCTGGCCGCTGCTGGAACAGCCATATCTTTCACTCCAAACCCAAGGCCTCCCGATGCACAGTAGTCCCGCAGTATCCACTGGAGTGTATGTTCTAAGACCCCCAGTGGGTGACTGAAACTGAGGATAGTACCAAACCTTAATCAACTTCAACTCTTCCAGAAATGTGGCAACAGCTTCTACATCAGCAGACGCAGCCTCTCCAATAATTTTTCTATTTTTCAGTCCAAACTTTTTCCTGAATCTGTGTAACCGTACCTTACTTGCAGTAAATGTCTTGGTGTCACTCATTTCAGGGATTCCTTGCTGAAGTCTTTGTATAGGCTCAATGTTTTTTATTGCAACACATTGCCATCAATCAGAACTTTATTTATTTTTAGAAAGAGGGGAAGGGAGGGAGAAAGAGAGGGAGAGAAACATCCATGTGAGAGAGAAACATCAATAGTTGCCTCTCCTACACACCCCGGCCAGGGACCAAATCTGAAACCCAGCCACGTGCCCTGACCGGGACTCAGACAGGTGACCTTTGGCTTTGTGGGACGATACCACCAGGGCTTGTCTTCTCCATCTTAACTAAGAACTTACCACATGCTGTGGCCATCATTTTTCACTTTGAGGTGTGACAGCAAAACTAGCATGAATTTCTTTTTCCTTCTTCACAATGTCATGTAAAGAAGATTTGTTTTATTGTAGATTTTAGCAATCTCAGCATACAATATTTATTCTTCTCCTATTAAGTTGAGAACTTTCACCTTTTCACTTAAAGGCAGCACTTTTTGGCCTCTTTGGCATCTCTGAATAGCCAGAACCACTACTCTTGCACTTTGGGGCCATTAATAAGTAAAATAGGCCCTGGCTGGTGTGGCTCAGTGGATTGAGCACCAGCCTGAGAACCAAAGGGTCACCGGTTTGATTCCCAGTCAGGGCACATGCCTGGGCTGTGGGCCAGGTCCCTGGTAGAGGCAACCACACGTTGATGTTTATCTCCCTCTCTTTCTCCTTACCTTCCTCTCTCTCTAAAAATAAAAAATAAATAAATATATTTTTTAAAGATTTTATTTATTTATTTTTAGAGAGAGGATAAGGGAGGGAGACAGAGGAAGAGAAACAGCAATGTATGGTTGCCTCTCACATGGCCCTCACTGGGGACCTTGGGGACCTGGCCTGCAACCCAGGCATGTGCCCCAACTGGGAATTGAACCGGGACATTTTGGTTCCCAGCCCGCACTCAATCCACTGAGCTACACCAGCCAGGGCTAAATAAATATTTTTAAAAAATAAGTAAAATAGGATTCCTTGAACACAAGTACTACGATACCAGGACTGTCAGTCTGAGAACAGAGGTGGCTAATGAGGGACTGCCAAACGGGGTGCATACACAGTGCGGAGACGTAGACGAAGGGCTGATTCACACCCCAGGCAGGAAGGCGCAAGGGGGCAAGAGATTTCATCACACGACTCGCAACTTAAAACTTATGAATTGCTTACTTCTGGAATTTTCTACTTAATATTTTCAGACTATGGTTGACTGCAGGTAACTGAACCTGCAGAAAGTAAAACCTCAGATAAAGAGCTACTATTGTATTTGTATTTGTTCATGATTTTGCTTTCCAAAGTGTTTCTTCTTTTTAAAAAAAAAGATTTTACTTATTTATTTCTAGAGAGAGGAGAAGGAGGGGGAGAAGCAGCAATGTGTGGTTGTCCAGGCATGTGCTCTGACTGGAAATCGAACCAGGACCCTTTGGTTCCTAGCCCGCGCTCAATCCACTGAGCTACACCAGCCAGGGCCAAGGTGTTTCTTCTTTATACGCCTTACAACTAGTCTGGGGCTATTGTCAGGAAAGGTAGTAATACCGTTTGCCAGAGAAGGAAGCTGGGGCCAGGAGAAGCTAAGGATGGAGCCGGATTTTAACCCCCTCTCTTCTACTGCTCCAAAAGCCCCTCTCGCTTCTTTCTCTCGCTTCAGTGGGCAGAGGTGAGCAAGGCTCCTTTCCACCTGGCTTGGTCTTTGACATCTGTCTGATTTCCAGCCTCTTCTTCCCCCATCCTCTTGTGGCTGCAGGGGAGAACCCTAAGGAGAGTAAACCCCAAGTGGGGAGCACTCGCCAACAGGACGTGAACCGCAGAGACCAACAAAGGAACCCAGGGACCTCTACCACACCTGCCAGGCCCAGTCCTGGGGGTATCCAAGACACTGAGATGGTGCGTTTGGGGCCAGCAGGGAGAAGGAGGGGTGGGGAGCCCTGGGCTCAGAGAAGTCTCCCTGGGTGCCTGCCTGGCTGGTGGAGCCCGGGGACTGTGCAGTGGAGCTCAGCTGGAGTGGTTCTAAGCTGCTTGCTCTCCCTCCCCCCAGGGCCCCTGCCGCAGGCATCTGGACTCAGTGCTACAACAACTCCAGCACGAGGTCTTCCGAGGGTCTCACACCCTCTACGTGCCTAACTGTGACCATCGGGGCTTCTACCGGAAGCGGCAGGTGAGGCCACTCCTCTCCTCCCCTCGGTGGGGCAGGGCTTATACAGTTGCATAAATAAGACACTGTCCCTGTGCCTTATTGGGAGATATAAGTATCTCCCAACTTCAAGACCTACACAAACAGAATAACCAACCACACACTAGCAGAGGAGTCAGACTGCCTAAGGAATACCTAACTCAGAGGTACACAGGTGTGAGGTGCGTCAGAGTCACCTAGAGGGCTGTAAACACACAGGTGGTTGAGCCCCACCTGCAGAGCCTGAAAAATCTGCATTTCTAACACCATGCCTACTGATGCTGATGCTGTCGGTTTGGGAACCACCCTTTGAGAATTACTGTTCTGACATAGAAGAACCAGCACAGTTTTGTGGGTGGAGAGGAGGAGAAGGAAGGGAAGGAAACCCAGCAGGCCTCGTGGTCTTGAGAACTCTTGGATGTTTCTGCATGTTCAGACTCAGGAGTCCACGGCCCATCCCCAACCCACGGGGCCCTCCCATTTCTCCCGTTGGAGCCTTGGCCTCACCTCTGATCTGCATGCCTCTCTCCCCAGTGCCGCTCCTCCCAGGGGCAGCGCCGAGGTCCCTGCTGGTGTGTGGATCGGATGGGCCAGCTCCTGCCAGCGTCCTCGGACAACGATGGAGGCTCCCCTTGCTCCACTGGGAGCAGTGGCTAAGGCTGGGTGGGGGCCTGCAGGGCCACAGGCAGGAGCACCAGGCTGTCATTTTGGGTCATTTGTTGAGTAATGAGTTACTCAGGGGCCCTGAGTCACACACTCCACCTTCGGGCTCTGCCCCATTGTCCCCTTCACCCCTGACCCCTGGGACCTCACACATGGAAAGATTGTTGGCATTGACTTGGGGTATTAATAAAGCTGTGTTGGGGGTCTCTGGTCTCAGTCTCTGTGTCTACCTCCCACATCTCTGGAACCCCTGGCCCTTCTATCCTCTTTAAAGCCCACCCCCACCCCATAGTAGTTCCCTTTTCCTACTGGCTACCTTCAGTCATTCCCACTGCCCTTGGAACAAAGGAGACAGCCATTGGCAGAGGCTTCAAGGCCTGAAGCCTCACCCAACTACCCATCAGGGAGTTGCGGGGGACGGGTATGGAGATAGAGGTGGGGAGAAACTGAGCCCATGACCTTGGTCTGAGGTTGTGATCTTATTTCTAACACTGAACTTTGGACAGAGGGAAGAGGAAGAATTAATAGTTAATCCCCAGCAGGAACTTAACAAAGAGGAACTCTCAGAGTACTTACCCTTCTGTTACCTGTTACATCCTACTAAAAAGGGAAGGATATTATTTATTTATTGAGTTCCCCTCATGGGTGAGCCCTGGACCATGTGCTTTTACCTGGGCTACCTCCTTTTGTGCTTCCAGTAACCTTGTGAGGGAGGGACTTTTGCCCTTGTTTTTCAGAGGAGGAAACTGTGGCTTAAAATATGTGTGTCACTTGCCTGAAATTACACAGCCAGGAAATGATAAAGGGAGGATTTAAATCTAGTTCTTCCGTATATGACAATGTGTGGCATTCCTCGGGTGCTGAGTGTATGTTTGTTTTGCCTACATGCTAACCCAAGCAGGTGCAGGGAAGAGCTGACATTCGGGGACCTTGGCACCCAGCTCTTCCTGGAGGGACCACAGCATCACAATTGTCACAGGTGCCAACCCCATCCGAATATTTATCACACGCATGTAGTGCTTTCAGGAGCTAAATGTACTGATGTCTGAAAAGGTTTCTGACTCCACCTGGACCTTCAGCCTGCTGGGAAGGTGAGCCAGGCGAGGTGATAAGCCTCAGAGAGGCAAAGTCCCTTTTCCAACCACAAGCGTGGTCACCGTTCCCGGGACAGGGAGAGCACACTTGCTCAGAGCTGGGCATCTGGGTGGCGCTTGGGCCCTTGGGGGGCTGTGTCCAGTCCATCCCTGCAACAGCCCAGAGAGCCTGTAGCTGGGAAGCACTGCCCTCCAGACCGGATAACCTGCCGTGTTTCCGGAGGCCCCCTCCTCCTGAAAGGACTTTAGCCTTTGGAGCTGTCAGTTGAGCTGGGCCATGGGAGCTCAGAGGGTTGGCAGGTGGTGAAGGAAAGGAGGGAACACCGCAGAGGCCGCCTGCTGCCCAGGCAGGACTCACAGCATGGAGCCAAGGGCAGCCCAAGTGCGGCAGAGAGCAGGGTCGCAAAGAAGGCAGGAGCATCCACCCTCCGGAGAAGGTGAGCCACCCTCTGGGAGTGCAGAAAGCTCAAATGAGTATAACCAGTTGAGAGGGGTCTCCTGCTGTCTACCTGAAACCCTTCCTGCTGTCCTGGGAGGTAAGAGAAGGCAGACTCTGGCCTCTGCCCCTAACCACCCAGCTGGGAGACGGAGGGGCATTCAAAGCTGTGGCCTTGCCTTGTCTTTCTGACTCTCTAACCTTTGAGGGTGAATGGAGAGGCTTCCTGTCCCCTGAGCACCCTGCTTCCAGCAACGTCATCAGGCTCCCTGCTTAGCAATGGCCTCCTCACCCCCTGATAAAACAACTTCCCCTTCTGACTGCCCCACCCAGGCTACTAGATATCTTCTGATTGAGGGGCTGGGAGCCTGCTGAGCACACAGAAAGCATTTCCTGGCAGAGGATGCCCCTGGGCTTGCACAGGGCAGCAGAACCCTAACTCCTCCCTCTGGGGTGTGTCCTTTGACCCCTCCTCCTAGGAAATACGGAGGTGCATGGAGGCCCTGACTTGGTGCAATGGACCCAACATATGGAGGTGAGGGGCCTCAGGTGTCAGAGGTCAAGATGGACAGGTCCTCGAATGGAGGGAGGTATGGGTAAGGACAGGTTTGGTGATCAAGACAATTGGTTCTTGGGTTCAAGCCCCTCAGTTCAGGTTAGAGCTAAGGGTTAAGATGAAGGGATTTGAAATACAAGTCATCAGGGCACAGGCCAAAAGGCAGCCAGTGAACAGTCTTCTGTTAGTGGGCCTAGAGGTCAGGAGAGGGAAGGCTGAGGTCAGGGAGAAGACAGTCAAGTCAGACATGACAAGATGGGTGGGACCGGAAATGTGGCTCCTGCTGTTACTCCTTGGTCATCACTGCTGCCCTGGGAAGCCAGAGGGAGATAAATTATTGGGGAGCCTGTGGGCAGGAACCATGCTTTCTATCCCTCGCACTTAGCGCGCATGGAGAGAAGCTCAGCAAATGTTGGGTGAGTGAGAGGGTGGCGGACTGGATGGAGGGAGAGTGGGCCCTGTTGTCCTGCAGGCTGTGAAGGCGCAACTACTGCAGCAAGCACAGAGACAGCTGCTGGAGCTGCTGGATCAGGCCATAGCAGAGGCCGTGCAATCCTATCCATCACAAGGCAGACGTCTGCCTACCATTCGTCCAGATTCCTTAAGCAAGTAAGAGTCTGAGGAGCCAGGGGCTGAGGAATGCCTGGAGCAGACTCCTCCATCGTAAGATTATGAGCCATAAGCACCATCGCATGTGCCTTCTATTGCCTCTGCCTTCCTGGCACTGGTCTCCACCTCCGGCCTTGCTCTGCCCTGGCCCTGACCTTCTGCCTCGTCCTGCCCTCTGGCCCCTGACCTTCTGCTACTATTGCTCTTGGCTCCTAAATATTGATCTTCCGAAAGACTCTGCCTTCTGCCCACTGCCTTCTTCCTTTGGGTCGTGATCCAGAACAACTGTCTCAATTCAGGACCCAGGAGCCATCCCTGAGGAAACGGAAAGTTTTTGTCATCCGCGAGTCCCTGCTTGAGTAAGTCAGAGGGTGCAGGGGAAAGAAGGGGCTTCGGTTGGAGGCCCAGGATACCTCAGTGCTCATCCCCAGGCTCTCGGTGGTTTGGGAGAGGACTTAGAAAGGGTTTTTAAGGTTCGGTTTCCCCATCTGCCCTGGGTGTGACTGTGGAAGAAAGGCCCCCAGGATAAGCAGTTGTCTGGGCTGGAAAGGGTTTGGACAGATGTCCCAGTCACATCCTAGCCCTTAAAAGTTCCAGTCACTAGGCTCCATCCCCACACGTGGACCATGCCAGCACTAGTCCACATGACCTTGAGGACCCTTCCGCACTGACATTCAGGCCCCTCTCCCTCCAGTGAGCTGATGAAGGTGCAGCATTTCCGGACCATCTACCACATGTTCATCGCTGGCCTGTGTGTCTTCATTATCAGCACCCTGGCCATCGACTTCATTGACGAGGGCAGGTAGGCCCCTCTTCTGCCCAGGATAGGCATACAGATCGGGTCAGACCCCTGGGGCCCCCGGGACTCCACCTACCATTGATGATTGTGCACGCATCAGTGTGGCTTCCAACAACATTCCACCTAAAACATACTCTTAGATCCTTCCTTCCACAGCCTTGGATGGCCCTGGGTCTGTCCTCCCAGGGCCAGCCACTCTGGGGACAGCCACTCAAATAGTTCTCAATAGGAACCTTGTCTTGAGGCAGATTTACACATGTGTGTGCGCACACATACTTCCCACCCCGCTCTTTTCCAAGTCAGCGCTGTTCCATTCCAGTAACCTCATTTGAGCATCTCCCAAGGACCAGCCCTGGGCCCCAGAGAGAGGAGGGGCAGGCCTCACCGCTACCAAGAGGCACTCCCAGGCTTGTGGGGAAGATGGACACACACACAAAAGTGCGCTGGTGGGTTGTTTCCCCCAGAGAGCACCACCTCCTCTGAGGGAGCAGCTTCAGAAGGCTTTACATCGCTGGGGTCTGTATTTGCAGGACACCCCCCTAAGTAGGGAGCTTAGGAAGCAGTAAACGGAAGAGGACCAGGGATCTGCAAGTTCAGCAACAGCACTTCCTTTTGGTAAAATTGTTACTAATTAATTATATGAGCAGTATAAGGATCAAATCTCAGCAAAAAGTCCAAATACATATAAAGTGACAGTCCTTCTTGACCACCCCTTCAATCTCAGACCACTCGCCAAAAGTAACATTTTCAGCCACTTTGAGAGTCTCCCTCCAAAGCAGTTTCCATGCATTCCATCCATATCTGTGTGAACCAAAGAGATGTAGTTTGTGGTGGTTTGCATAAAGAAGACACGTACTGACCTACTGTTCTGCTTTGACTCCTTAACAGCCTAGTTTAGCAAGCTTCCCACGCCGGTCCATTGCTTTTGATGGCGGCCCTGTCGGGCATTGCCTGATTCTGTTCATTAGTCCTTTCCTGATGGACATGTGGGTCGTTCCCAATTTTTCACCATCAAAACTGTATACCCTTTTTTTTTCCCTCTCCCTCTCCTCCTTTTTTTTTTAAGATTTTATTTATTTATATTTATTTTTTAAAGATTTTATTTATTTATTTTTAGACAGAAGGGAAGGGAGGGAGAAAGAGAGAGAGAAAAACATCAATGTGTGGTTGCCTCTCACATGGCCCTCACTGGGGACCTGGCCTACAACCCAGGCACGTGCCCTGACTGGGAATCGAACCAGTGACCCTTTGGTTCGCAGCCTGTGCTCAATCCACTGAGCTACACCAGCCAGGGCTGTATACCCTTTTTAAAAAGATCTTTAAAAAGTGTACTGAGTTCTGGCCTGCAAACCAAAAGGTCGCCAGTTCTATTCCCAGTCAGGGCACATGACTGGGTTGCAGGCTGAGTCCCAGGTTGGGGGTGCGTGAGGAGCAACCAATTGATGTGTCTCTCACACACTGATGTTTCTCTCCTTCTCTTTTTCCCTCCCTTTCCCTCTCTCTAAAACTAAATATATAAAATCTTTTAAAAATATTTATTAAAAAATCCTCAACCAAGGATATGTTTATTGATTTTAGAGAGAGAGGAAGGGAGAGTGGGAGAAACTTCAATCCATTTCCTCCTGTACGTGCCCCAACCGGGGATTGAACCCACAACCTAGGTATGGGCCCTGACCAGGGATCGAACCCACAACTTTTTTTGGTGTACAGGATTTCGCTCCAACCAATTCAATCACCCTGCCAGAGCCAAACTGTACACTCTTAATCTAAGCAAACAAAACTCTCAACAACATGCTGGCACTAAAAAGAACAGAACTAACAAAAATCAGACGAGATTGGGTGTGTTCAGGGTTGTATGGCCGTAGACAGAACTAACAAAAATCCAAGTCAAATACTAAATACCTTCCATCCTAACACCTGTGGCATGCAAAGTACAGAGCCCTTCTGCGGCACGGTAACAGTCACAGAGGGCTCTAACTGCAGCTTGGAAGCAACCTCACTTCCCAATAGAGTCTCTTCAGGCAACACCCTGCACTAGAAGTCTAGGCAACAGAAATGTCTTCTTGAACACTTTCAGAGACGGGGAGCTCACGGCCTTCGCAGGATGCCTCAGTTTATCTTCCAAGAGCTTTGGCCGCAGATGAAGGGGGAAAGGAGGGGCCACACATTTGTCTACTTTGTCTCTCCTTTCCCATCCCCAGGCTCTTGTTGGAGTTTGACCTATTGATCTTCAGCTTCGGACAGCTGCCCTTGGCTCTGATGGCATGGGTCCCCATGTTCCTGTCCACTCTGCTGGCACCCTACCAGTCCCTCCGTCTGTGGGCAAGGCCCCAGACCGCAGGGGCCTGGACGCTGGGGGCGAGCCTGGGCTGCGTGCTGCTGGCTGCTCACATCGCAGTGCTTGGCATACTTCCGGTCCACGTGGCTGCCAAATATCGGCTCCCACCTGCCTCCAGCTGTGTCCTCGTCTTTGAGCAGGTGATGGGTGGGGCCAACAGTGGCGCAGGCTGGTGAGCACCAGAGAGCTGTGGAGGCCTACACAGAATTGGCAGGGTGGAGCTAGTTACTAGAGGCGGAGTTGGTTGCCAGGAATTTGAGCAACCAGCAGGCTCCAGAGAAATGTAAACCAAATGGACCTAGCTAGGCAAACACAATCTGGCTTGGCAGAGTCACAGGGGATTGGTCGAAGGAAGGCTCCGCTCTGGCCTTTTCAGTAACCCCTTACCCTCAATTCATCCCAGCAGTAAGGAAATCTGACAAAAAGATAAAGTATGTGCTCTAACCATACATATTTTATGAACTGCCTGCCTCATTCTCTCTCTGTCTCTCTCTCTCTCCTCCCCTTCCTCCTTCCTCCCCTCCCCTCTCTCGACGGAGAGGGCCCAGACATTGTGCTTCCTGGTAGGCTTGAAGCCACGAAGCAACTTGACCTCCCTTCCCCTCCATCTCAGGTCAGACTCCTGATGAAAAGCTACTCCTTCCTGAGAGAGACTGTGCCTGGTATCCTTCGTGCTGGAGGAGGTGAGGCCTTCCGCTGGGGTGCTGTGAACTCAGGCCTCTTGGCTGGTTGCATAAAGCCAGCAGTGGATGGATCCTCATAAAAGCTCTGACTTCCTAAGCCCACCCTGCCCACTGGGCACAGGTCTGGCCCCCATCTGGCCTCTGCGGGCCTTAGCATTAGGCCTCAGGCCCCACTCCGAGAGATGGCACCTTTGTTGCCCAGTACTTCGGTGCTTTCCCATTTCCAGGCCTAGCCTGAAGAGAAAGGGATAATGGGCAGTGGAACTTCTGGGTACCAAATAAAGCTTGAGCCATAGCAGGTTCTGCACCAGGAAATGAGGTGCCTAGAATGGAAGTAAGAGAGAAGTATTAGAGAGCAGGTTCAGCTCCTGCCCAGTTTCACCTCCCCCACCCGCTCCAGACCCAATATCCAACCGCTAGCCTATCCCTTCACCTCCTCATATCCAGCTCTCCACACCCCAGTCCCAGGCCCCCTCACCTCTGCCTTCTCTCCCTTTCCCGATCACTGACAGACCCTTCTCACTCCTCCCCAGGTGAGGGGGTCCTGGCCCCCAGTTTCTCCAGTTACCTCTATTTCCTCTTCTGCCCTACACTCATCTACAGGGAGACTTACCCCAGGTAAGACCCTGCACCCTTTCCCCAGACGCCTAGGCCCTTCGGGGGCCTCGCCCTCTCCTCTCCTCGAGGTCCCTAGGCTCACCCCAGACGCTTTCTCAGGGAGCACCTCATCACAGAGATGAGAAAGAAGTGGCAAGTAGGCTATACCTTCCTGCCCCATCCAGGGTGACACGACAATGATCAACTGTCCTGGTTTGCTCAGAATCGTCCCTGTTTTAGCACTGAAAACCCTAGGTCCTGCCCTGGTCAGCATGGCTCAGTCGGTTGGCCATTGTTCCATAAAACCAAAGGTCACTGGTTCACTTCCTGGCCAGTCAGGGCACAGGCCTAAGATGTGAGTTCAGTCCCAGGCAGGGTGCATGTGAGAGGCAGCTGGTTGATGTTTCTCTGTCACATCTACGTTTCTCTCTCTCTCTTTCTCCCTCTCTTCCCCTCTCTCTCTAAAAATAAATAAAATCTTTTTTAAAAGAAAAAACAAAAAATTTTAGGTTTTGGGAAATCCCTCAATCCAGAGCAAACTCCAGATGGTTGGTCACCTTAGTTGACATCCGAGCTAAAATTCCATTTGCCATCTTCACTATGGAAGGTGCGAAGTGTTCTAGATCCCACCTCCCCAGAAAACCCTCTCAGGCCTGAGCAATTGAGGGGCTATGGAGAGAGGGCTCCAGAACCTGGGTCCTGGCCTGAGCAGGGAACAAGAAACAACTAATCCCCGTTGCTGCTGCAGGACACCCAACATCAGATGGAATTATGTGGCCAAGAACTTTGCCCAGGTCAGAAGATGGGGTAGAAGGGTGGACCATCTGTGACTCATGGTGGCTGAGGGGGGATTTCTGGGAGTGGGGTGGAGGAAGCCTGGGGAGAAGGTCAGAGGGCAGAAGAGGAAGATGCTGGGCCAGAGTCCAATTCTAGGGTGAGGGGGCAGCTGCCAGTGCCCCTTCTCAAAGTTAGGCGTCCGCCACTCCCTCTCCAGGCACTGGGCTGCGTCCTCTACGCTTGTTTCATCCTGGGCCGCCTCTGTGTTCCTGTCTTTGCCAACATGAGCCGGGAGCCCTTCAGCACCCGTGCCCTGGTGCTCTCTGTCCTGCACGCCACATTGCCAGGTATGCCCACTAAAGCAGGACTGGAGAAGGCTGTGCTGTGGGAAGGTTAATTGGGAATTTCTCACTACTCTTGCTCTTTACCTTCAGTCAGTTTCGACCTTCTCCCTCTGAATCTCTCTTCACTTCTGTCTCCTCCTATCACTCACTGCTCATTGTTAGGGTATCAGTTCAGTTTGCCAACTGCTCCCCCTTTCTACATTAGCCTCCCAACCTGTGTCCCTCCCACCTGAATCTTTCCTCTCCCATCTGCCCCTGAGGACATTGCTGCCCAGATTAACTTCCCTCCTATAGATTAATCATTCCTGGCCCTGTTTCAAAAGCTCCAGTGACTTCCCATTGCTGGGATCTCCAGATAAGACTGAACGGTGGCCTGGCATCCCAGGCCCTTCCTGTATGTCACATTCCACCATAAGTCCAGCCATTCACTGAACAGGATGCACTTTCATGCCTCCAGGCCTTTGCTTACACTAGTCTCTCAGCTTGGAATGTGCTTTCACTACTGTCCAGTTGTAAAATCCAGTTCTTTCTTGGAGGCCCATGTGAGAGGTCCTCCTTTAGGAAGCCTCCCCTGTCTTAGCCATCAATCACCATGACCTGCCCTGTGCTCTGCATTCCCAAGCACATCTATGACCACCATGCTTAATTCCCCATACATTTGACCTTGATGTGTGGTTACACATCTCTATCTCTCTCTCTCTCTCTCTCTCCAACCACTCTGTGAACTCTCAATGGCTAGGGGCTGTGAGAATCATCTCATAGCCCCAATATCTGGCATGGTGTTCATGAGCAAATGGGTGAATTGATAACTGCATGAATTAGTAAATCACTGATAAATGATTGGTAGGACTGAGGCCCTAGATGCTGGGCGAGGGTTCCTCAGATCTTCCTGGGGGTCCCAGGTGGGCCAGTCTGACCTGCAGCCCATTGTCCTCACTCACCAGGCATCTTCATGCTGCTGCTCATCTTCTTCGCCTTCCTTCACTGCTGGCTCAATGCCTTCGCGGAGATGCTGCGATTTGGAGACAGGATGTTCTACCGGGTGAGGCCTGGACCTGGGCCACTTGGGAGGTAGAGGCAGGGGGCATAGAGAGGGATCTGGGGAGGATGGTGGCTACGTTGGGTGTTGCCTCAGCTGTGCTGTTGATCTCCCACAACGAGAAGTGTGCCCTTCTGGGTGTGGTTAAAATGCCACCCCTCCACCTCCTGACTAGTCAGGGCTGACTGCTCTTGTGCAGATGATGGAGAGGGAGTTTCAGGGAGAGCAGCAGGAAAGGCAGGGACCCCAGGCCCAGAAGAGGGAACTGAGGGAGCCGAGAGTGCTTGCTGTCTCTACGTTGCCTGGAGTCAGCCCTAGTGGGAGAACATTGGGACCGGGGCGGGAAGCAGGGGCGGGTGGCTCAGAAGCTGGGCCCGGGAAGGGTCAGGGCCCTGACGCCCGCCTCCCCCCACCCCCACTTCGCCCCTCCCCCAGGACTGGTGGAACTCCACGTCCTTCTCCAACTACTACCGCACCTGGAACGTGGTGGTGCACGACTGGCTCTACAGCTACGTGTATCAGGACGGGTTGCGGGTATGGCCCCGCGGGCCTCCCGTGGCTCTGGCAGCAACGGAGCCTCTGGGACACCCCGCCTTCCCTCCCCCTGCACCGTCCACCCTAAGGACCCCTCGCCTTCCGTCCGCCCCCTCCACCCAATCCAATGGGCAGAAAATTCACCTTAGGATCGACCTTCCTTTCTTCCTTGTCCCTTACTGCCCCCCCCTCCACGGGGCTTTTTGCCCTACTAAGGAACATGCATGTATCAGTTTTCAGTTACCACGAATTGTTACACACATTTAATCTGCATGATAACCCTGTGAAGTAAGTATTATTATATCCTCTTTTTAAAATTGCAGATAAGGCCCAATGGGCTGATGAAATGCTCTTAAGTTAGACCTGTCAGCCCTTCTGACCCCAGATCCCATATTCTTTTCATTGCACCGCATACCTTCCTGGCTTCCTTAAGGAGGGGGCTTTTCATAGAGGGGACCTAAGGAGAGTCACTCCACATTCCTCCCCCTGCCCCTGCCAGCTCCTTGGTGGCCAGGCCCGTGGTGCAGCCATGCTGGGCGTGTTCGTGGTCTCTGCAGTTGTCCATGAGTACATCTTCTGCTTTGTCCTGGGCTTCTTCTACCCTGTCATGCTGATACTCTTCCTTGCCTTTGGAGGTGAGCTTGGCTTCTGTGTGCCACTGGAGAGGGGTTCATCCAGGGGGAGGAGGCCTATGCTCCTGCTCCTGGAGAATCCAAACTATGGGGGAAGCCATACACCCAAGACAGAAGGGACTTGGGAGCAAGGAGGGAGGCAGCATCGAATGGCAGCAAGGGGGTGTCCTGGGGGATGTGGGAGAAGATTTCTGGCTCCAGAGGAGTATCTGAGCAGGACACACATGGAGGGAGACAAAGGGGAAAAAACTAGTGGAGGTTGGGAGGGTCAGTATGAGTGAGATCCAGGTTATTGAAGAGTAAACTGAGGAATCCTGGTTTTCTGTGAGTCACTTGAGACCTCCATGGGTTTCTGGAGCTGGGTTCCAGATATTTCTAATGGGACCTTCCTGGTCCATCTCTTCCCAGTGCCCTGGGATAGAGAGCAGCCAGGGACACGAGGCACAGGTATCTGGAGTTGGGCTGACAATCTTTTCTCCTGCCTCAGGACCGATGAACTTCATGATGCATGACCGGCACACAGGGCCGGCATGGAACGTGCTGATGTGGACCATGCTGTTTCTGGGCCAGGGCATCCAGGTCAGCCTGTACTGCCAGGAGTGGTATGCACGGCAGCACTGCCCCCTGTCCCAGGTAAGGAGCCATGACACCCACACTCAACTCCGCATTCAGGGGTATACACCTCCCCTTCCCAATAGCCAGCCCCCTATTTTTGCCCAATTCAACAGCTAGGATCAGGGGTCGGGCCTGGTTTGGGGGTGATGGGCTCCCATGTCTTGAGTGCACAGAGTGGGCACTGGGAGGGACCTCATTCATAACTCACCTTTCTCTGGCACAGACAACCTTCTGGGGGCTGGTGACACCTCGATCTTGGTCCTGCCATACTTAGAGGTCAGGGCACTCTCACTGCCCTGATGATACCACCAAGTTCTTCTCTGCCTGCAAAGCCTGGGACCAGTGCTCATCTCTCTTCACTTCAAGACCTAGCTCTGAGCCAGGGGACTGAGCATGCATGGCCCACGAGAGAACTCCAGAGACTGAGATCTGTGGGCCTATAGGCAGCTGAGCTCAGACCCAGAGTGGTGCTGGCTCTTGAGCCTCCACCCCCATAAACTGGGCGTAGGGCCCCCTCCCACTCCATGGCTGTCCAGACTTGAGGACACTTGAGGGACCTCACATATTTGGTGAATGTGGGGAGGCTCAGAGAGACCCAGGACCACCAAGGTCTGAGAAGGGTTTGGTTTTGGGGGGTTTTTTTGTACTTCCAATACAATAATAAACTCTGTGTTTCTTTTTATTTATTCACTTGTTTATTCATTCATTCATCATTTGCCGAAGGCCCACTTTTGGCAGGCATTACTGAAGGGTTGTGTCTGCGGAGGCAAGACTTTGTGATGGAGGGAGCTGAGGGTCTTGGGTGACATCCTGCCTTACCTTCTCTGACACCCCTTTCTCCCCAAAACCTGGCCTCACCCCCTCTTCCACCTGGACTCCTCTTCAGCTCACATTTCCACACCCCTTTAATCCTTCTGCTCACGGCAACCTCTAGCACATTTTGGGAGGGCACACAGCAGGCCTCCTTTCCTTCGGCAGACCCAGGGGATGGCCCTCCTGGACAGACCTTGGGCAAATTTTTCAACTTGGTGAGCCTCGTTTTCCACAGCTATAAAATCAACATTAAAATTAAGAGTGCCTTAACTGTACGAGGACAGCAGGTAAAAATGTTCATATTCAGGGCCATTCCAGGAGTCAGACTGTGTGGTCTCTCTGAGGGTCGTCTGTCTGTCCTGCACAGATCTCCTGCCCAGCCTGGTGGTGGGGAGGCATCTGTACTAGGGAAGGGGCAATAGTAGCCCCAGGGGGACTGAGGACCAAACCAACCAAAATTCATGAGGCGGGGGTACTTTTAAAAACATTTTCACAGTATCTACAGAATATTTTTTCATGTCAATAATATAGATATATTTTATCATTTTTAAGTACTGCATGGCACTACATTGCATGCGTATACTATACTTTATTTAACTAATTATATATCTTTCAATTGTACCTGATGTTTTGCTCTTTAAAACAGTTCTATGATGAACTGTCTTGTGTATATATACATCTTTGTGCATTTTCCTAAGGAGATGTGCTAAAAGCGGAATTACCGGAACATGGGGTGGGCGTATGCAGGTTTCGTACACATTGTCCAGCTTCCCTCTAGACAGCTCACATGAATTCACAGCGCACGATATTGCTGCCCATCTCCCGCCCCCTGGACAATTTATTTATTTATTTATTTATTTATTTACAGCTTATTTATTTTCACCACTCTGATAAGCAGAACATCACGTCTGTCATTTTTATTTTTGCGTTGTGTTACTATTTGAAAAAAACAATATATTTTCCGATGTATACCAACCATTTGTATTTAATATTTTATTTTTGATAGGCTTTAATTTTTAAAGCAGAATTTGAGTTCATAGCAAAATTGAGCAAAGATAGAGATTTCCTATACATTCCCTGCACCCCACCCCTCATACATACCCTCCCCCATTCTCACCATCCCCCACCAGAGCAGTTCACCCCTCACAACTGATGAACCTTCTGCGACACGTCATCATCACCCAGAGTTCATGGCTGACATGAGGGTTCACTCTTTTTTGTTGCATGTTCAATTGATTTGAAAAAATTAATTTATTTCTATTTTTAATTTTTCCAGTCTTATTGAGACTTTATTGAGGTATAACATAAATTTAAGGTGTAAAAATGTGGTGATTTGATATATGCACATATTGTAAAATGATTACCACAATACGGTAGTTCACACCTCCATCACCTCACATAACTGCCTTTTTTTGCATTTATGATCTTTTGTCTTAACAACTTTCAGGTATGCGATACAGTATTGTTCATTATGGTCAGCGCGTTGTACATTAGATCCCCAAAACTTGTTCATCTTGTAACTGGGAGTTTGTACCCTTTGACCTTCCCCTCATTTCCTCTGCCCTCCGCCCCAGGCAGCCACACTCTACTCTTTATTTCTGTGAGTTTGGCCTTTTTCGATTGCAAATATGAGCAAGATCATAAAGTATTTGTCTTTCTGTGTGTGATTTATTTCACTTAACATAATGCCCTCAAGGGGATTTGGGCAAATGTATGGCATGTCTCCACCGTTGTAATTTGCAGAGTAGTTTCATGGCTCTACTCCTCTGTGCTCCACTGAACATCTTATTTTTTTATTTTGTTTATTTGCATTTTTATATTGACTGGCTATCCAAACTTTAAACATTTTTAATTTTTATTTTCTTTTAAATAAGCTTTTTATTTCTAGATATAGTAGATTCACATGCAATTGTAAGAAATAATACAGAGAAAGTCTGTGGACCCTTTCTCTGCTTCCCTCCACGGTAACATCTTGCAAAACTATTCACGATCGTATGCAATATTACAACAATTTAATCAACATACAGAACATTTACACCACAACGGGATCCCTTGTCGCGGAAATTCCCAGGGCTGCGTGTTTACACTCGTGTGGAAAGAATTCCCACAATCCCTCATGTTGCTCTTTTAAGCCACATTCACCCACTTCTCTCCCACCTCATCTCGTCCTTAGACCTTGTGAACCCCTAATCTGTTCTCCATTTCTTTTTTCTTTCTTTTTTTTTTTAAGATTTTATTTATTTATTTTTAGAGAGAGGAGAAGGGAGGGAGAAAGAGAGGGAGAAACAGCAATGTATGGTTGCCTCTCACATGGCCCTCCCTGGGGACCTAGCCCGCAACCCAGGCATGTGCCCTGACTGGGAATCGAACCAGGACCCTTTGGTTCCCAGCCCACACTCAATCCACTGAGCTACTCCAGCCAGGGCATGTTCTCCATTTCTATAACTTTGCCATTTCCCAATATTTCATATAGTAAAGGCTGCGTGATGATGTACTCCTTGAACTTGACCTTATCTGAGAAGCACTTTATCTGCCCTTCCATTCTAAATGACAGTTTCGTTGGATGGATTATTCTTGGTTGTAGGTCCTTGCTTTTCATGATTTGAAATATTTCTCTCCAGCCCCTTCTTGCTTGGAAGGTCTCCTTAGAGAAATCCGCTGACAGTCTTATGGGAATTCCTTTGTAGGTAACTGTCTCTTGCTGCTTGTAAGATTCTTTCCTTATTCTTTTATTTATTTATTTTATTTTTAGAGAGAGGAGAAGGAAGGGAGAAAGAGCAATGTATGGTTGCCTCTCACATGGCCCTCACGGGGACCTGGCCTGCAACCCAGGCATGTGCCCTGACTGGGAATCGAACCGGGACCGCCTGGTTCCCAGCCCGCGCTCAATCCACTGAGCCACACTAGCCGGGCTCTTTCCTTATTCCTGACCTTGGGTAATGTTATTATGATGTGTCTTGGTGTGTTCTTCTTTGGGTCCCGCTTCTTTGGGTTTCTCTGAGCTTCTTGGATTTCCAGGAAGCCTATTTCCTTTGCCAGATTTGGGAAGTTCTCGTTCATTATCTGTTCAAAAATACGTTCAATTTCTTGGTGTTCCTCTTGTCCTTCTGGTAGCCCTATGATCCAGATGTTGGGTCGTTTACAAATGTCTCTGAGGTTCCTGAGTCCCTCCTCATTTTTTTGAATTCTTGTTTCTTCCTTCTGGTCCACCCCATTGGTTTGAGTCCCAGCTTCCTTTTTTTCCCTATTGGTTCCTGTAAATCTTCCTCCATTATCTTTATCGTATTGTTCATTTGTTCAACTATTTCTTCCAGTTTTGTGAGCA